>JAPMOQ010015927.1:7774595-7808278 GCA_026543055.1 Argiope trifasciata | reverse complement strand
ACTCATATATATATTCATATCTACAATTTCTGATTATACATATAGTAGATTTCATACATATAGTTGAGTATATATTTAATACAAACCTAATTATATGTGTTTGAAAACATTCATTAAGAATGCATACTGGCGATGAAACATATATAACACTAAGTTCATAAAACCAAAATTTTCTTTAATAAATACAAAAGCTTTCGGGTCGATCTTATTTTAGCCCACCTCTGACGCCAATTCAAAAACTCGCCAAATTATCAGCGATAATGATTTTAAAATGGAAACCCTGACAACATCTGAAGAGAAATGCGGCAACCCTACGGAACCTCATTGGTTGATTTAAACTCCGTTAGAAAACTATTTAATCTTACTGGTACTTTCGATTTGGCGTGATTTTGAAAAATTGGCGAGATTTTGAAAAAGTTGCCAGAGGTGGGCTAAAATAGGATTTTACCAAGCTTTCAATAGTTACTAACGGATCAAATAAAAATAAAATACTTGTATGATGTCACAAAATTCCATATAAACAAATTATATGACATCGTGTTTTTATTCCGAAATACGTTTGTAAGTAAACAGAGAAATTTTCAAATAAAGCAAGCACCTAATTAAATAATAATAACAGAAAAAATGAACCAATAATTTTGGTTTACGTGGTTAGAAATCTATAATGTATTCTTTATTTGAACAATTTTTTTTTTTGTGTGTGTGCAGCATCTTACTTTTTATATCATATCATAACTTCGATTTTTTCATTGTTATATTTAGTTCAATAACACTACTCTAAAATCCAATGCATCTACATTTCAAAAATTCTGAACACAGATTTCAAATCATTTTTGTACTAACAGACATAGCAATTTAGCTCAGGAATCTGACGGACAAATCACGCGGCACAGATAAGAAGATCTTTCCTCTGAGTCACGTAGGTAGAAAAAGTTGCCTTTATTTTCCCTAAACCTCAGTCAATCCCTTCATTTTCCCCAAAGAGCAGAATTTGGTTGCTGTCTCTAGAGGCTAGTCTATAACGCCAACCAGAAACATAGACGATCGTCTTGCAGAGTTCTTGTAATGGACAGACAGTAGATATCCTTCATTGTTAAGAAAAGGACTCAGTAAATTAAAAAATCTATGAAAATTAAACAATGTAGCCTATTGTGTTCGGACCAGCATCTTTGAAAAATTAAGTATTTTCACTTTAAATTCCCAAACAAAACATTTGTGTTCTGTAACTATTTCAGAAGTTTTAAGCTGACCTGTCTCCATTGGAAAGCTCCCTGCACACAAAAGACAAATCATTCGAAAAATCTTAAAATAACATTTCTTAAAATCTGACAGTTAGACAGAATCACAAAGATGAAATTATAGCTAACAATTGAAATGAAATTAAAAATAGGAAATATGGTTAGTGAATCTGAAAATTGCTACCTTCTTCGTCGGTTAGAAAAGGACTCAGTAATGTTAAGTGATCTTAAACAAACAAGGATAATTTATACATCAATGAGTCCATCCTATGATATTTAAACCAAAATCTTTGAAAAAAATTAAATGATTTATTCTATATAACAGATCTAAATTACAAAATCCTACAAATAAGTATTTACACCTTAAATTGGCATAAATGATACTTTTTTTTTGCTATAATTATTCAGAAGATGAAGCCAAGCAAAAGTGCTAAAGATTGACATTTAGTTTCATAACTTAATTAAATGTAAAAAAAATAATTAATAAAAATAGAAATATACAGCTAACAAGAAATGAAATACAGAATGGTATCTGTAAATTTCATGTCGTAAATGCTTAGTAATGTAAAATCATTTTGTTAAGGAAATCAGTAAGACAGTTGCACAGAATATTTAACCTATAGCAACACTTAATCTCAGCTAGTAGAAATAAAATTTCTCTAATCTTATTTCATTGAAGTACTTTTTTCTTATTATTATTTAGCCTTTTTTTGAAGGGGAAAAAATCTGTTGTATGATTTTTTTTTTTAAAAAAAGGTGTTTTAAATTTTTTTTTTATTATTCACATTTCTCTGCAAATAGCTCATTTATGTTAATTTTGATATTAAAAAAAAAATGTTTCCATAAACTTTCCTTATTATTCATACCTTATTGTTGCACAATAATGCTTTAAGAATTTTAAAATTCACAGGTTGAAATTAAATAAAATAAAATTAATGCACGTTATGATGGTTTCAAATGCCATTTATTTATCCTCTTCGTACAAATGTTTTTATTCAATAAACAGGACAAGAATTGTTTTTAAAAATTATTATCAAATGTATGATGAAAATGATGGATTTTTAGCATACATACAGTTTAACTGATCTTGAGATTTGTAACTATTACCACACATGAAAAAGAAATTTAATTGAGACAATATAAGAGTGGGAAATTCCCATCAATATGAAAACTTAAATCTATTTCATGGGGGGGGGGGAGGTCAACCTTTTAAGATGTACAATAATTAAAGAAGTATAAGAATTTTTTAAAATAAAGTTTCAAGCAATAGAGTCCTGTTTGAAAATAACTGATGAATGAAATGTTCATTTAAATTCGTTTGTAATACAACATTTTTATTCATTTCAGTTAACCATCTAAAAATAACACTGAACAGCTTGCAATTTAATTAATAAAACTATGCGTTTAATTTACAATAGTTTTATAATATTATAATATGGGACTTCAAGACTATCACCAATTCTTTTAAGAAATGGCAATGTCATCAAAACCAGAATATCACTTTTTGTCTAAGGAAAGGTTATTATATAGTTATAATTTTATTAAAAATTGTTTCAGTACATAAGCTTTTGACTAAAGGAAAAACTTTATTGCTATTTACAGGATCAGTGATTCTGTTTAAAACAATACTAATGTAAAATGGCAAAGAATTTTTATTAGTAATTCACTTGAAAACATTAAATATTAACAATTTGCAAGAACTTTATCTGGATATATGAAAAGGCCAGGCTAGTTTATTAGTATAATTTGCATTACAAATCTTTTGCACATACACACATTTATTATTTATAAAATTAATATAAGTATAGACATTTAATATAGTATACTTGTTTCAAGACAACATAATTCATCAGCCAATTCAATCAAATAAGAAATTACTTGAAATGAATTTTATATTTTAAAATTAAATAGAAAGTTAGTCATTAGAAGAAAGATAGGAAACCTATCTAAAATACTAAGAATTATTAAAGCACAAACCATTCGTTTGAAGTGTTAAAAAAATCTTATACATTAATTTTCTTGAATTATTTGAATTCACAAATTTTACTTAACTTAAAAAGTGGTTCAAAAACTTGTTTTTGAACCACTTTTTTGCGTATGGCCCATGAATATTAAAATGGTATTGATGATGGGGTACTGTGTGTAACTGATGTTTACAATGAAAAAGAACCACCGTTCGATATTATGCGCATTCTTTTCGGAATCGTTGTCCTACTGGAGAGTGAAATTCTATCTAAACCCATATTTTTGACATTTTCCTTTAGAGTACTGCGAAGTATAGCCAAGTAAACCTCATAGCTTATAATGATATCGATAAAAATTAATATCCCTACCCAGGATGAAGCCATGTAACCTCGAAATCTTGACAGAGTCACTAGAATGTTTAACTATAGGACGTAAATTTTTTGGATCCAAAGCAGTATTAAGCCTTCTAAATTACGATGTCTGTAACTGCCAAAATTGTGGAGTTGTCTTTCATTATTAAGTATATCTTTCGTCCACAAGTTATTGGTCTTCAATTGATGAGTTTTTGTAAATTTCAAATGCTTTTTCTGAATTTGCAAGCTGATGTACGGATTTTTTTTAAAAATGCGACTTTTATATCCAGCTTGTGTTGATGCATTTCGCACAGTTTCAATACTTACACTTTTGCCTATGATTTCAAGTTTCTGCAGCAAGTTAGATGAACAATATACTCGCAACAACTTAAAAAAAAAAAGATTAAAAATTAGATGAAAATTCCATTTTTTCCCAGTAAGACAACGACCCCAAAGAAAATGCACATAACGTCAAACTGTGGTGTCTTTTTCGTTGTAAACATCATTTACACACACTACCACAGTATCCCGCCATCAACACTATTGAATATTCATGGGCTATACGTGAAATTGTGGTTCAAAAACACAAAATTAAAAACAAAGTCCATTTAAAACAAGTGTTGCAAGAAAAATGGAGTAAAATATCTTCAGATACCCCAAACAATTGGTCGAATCGATACCATGACATTTAGAGGCCATTATAAGAGCCAAAATGCATGAAACTAAATACTTACTTTTTCTTTTTATGTAATATTGCAAAAAAGTGATTGGTGTACTCTCAATTTTTTGAGGCAAAATTTTGTGCATGCTTATTTAAAATGCTTCTATAATTTTTCAATTCAAAATTTTTTCGTAGATTTTTCTTTATTTTTACTCTGAATTAAACCATTTGTTATGTATACAAATAAAAATATGTTTGTACTTTTCAGCAATGTGTTATTTATACTGAAAGTCGGATTTATCAATGAAAAGTAAGCTGTACTTTCAATTTTTTGAACCTTTGTACATGCTTAGCAACAATATAGTGCCTTCCTAAAATAATTTTAACTAAGCTTCAATATTTTTCATGTTAAATTTAATTTTATACATTTAACAATGAAATTTCATTCTGTTTTAATGATGATTTAAATTTTAATTAATCTTCAATTCACTGTCCTATTATATTGATGATTAAACGAGCTGTATAACCAAACAGTAGATAAATGCAACAGCTGAATTCATAAATTTGGAAAACACATTACAGAAATAATAATTAAAATGCAATAATCTATATCTTAAAAAGAATTATATATATTATTTCTTTGTTAGTTAATTCTAAATTATCTTCTATACTTTCACAAGTCTAGTGAATTGCCTTTTAGAGAGAAAGATTTTATTAGAAATAATTTTTCTGAAAAAAGTGGTTGCATTCTAATAATTTATTTTTATGTAGTTTGTAGTAAAGTACATAAAATGAAGTTAGTGATGTTGTGTCCATCTTGTCAAATAACACATGTGTTTACTATATCCTTTCTGTATATACCTTTCTAATTTACTTTCCATAAAATAATTCTATACACAGTTGAAGTTCATTCAAAAATTTAGAAATCCTTGACTTGCTTTTACCATGTAAAAATCTTTTTAAATAAATTGACTTATTCATGATGTTTTCTACAAAATTTATGTGAAATTGTAATAATTGCATTTCAGAATATCTCTTAGTTAGTTTTGTATTTTTTTAGAGCTTGCATACTTTATTTAATAATATTTTTAAATAAAATGATTCAAATTGTTTCATTCATGGCTATTTAAAATTTATCAGAAACATTATATAGATAATGCATACAAAAATATCTTTTGATTTGAATATCTTTATATTTCGTGTAAAATGTTTTTAAATAGGGTTAACTTTCTTATTCATGACAAATTTTAAACAATTTTCAGATTTATGAGAAAATTTAAAGATATTCTACGCTAGAATATCCTTTAATTTGAGTTTTTCTTCTTGCGTGAGCTTACATGTCTCATGAACAAAGGTTTTTAAATTATTTTAGGCAGTCTCATTTTTTTACAAAGAGAGAAATAATATGTATTAATACTCCAGAATATTCTTAAATTAGAGTCTTATAGCGGTTTTCAAATGATGTATTTTATAGATATTTCATAATATGATTGCTAGAATAAAATTTTAAAATTCTGATTTGGATTTAAAAAAATACTTTAAAGATAAAAATGATGAAATTATTTGATGAAATTAGAATTTTATAGCAGACAAAGATGTATTTATTATAGGGATAGTTTGAAACTACATCACTTTCCCCGTTAGTTTGTTGAGATCGTTGAACTTTCTTGGATGACTCATTCCAGCCATGTCGAGGCTTTGTACTTTAGGAGGTGTTGGTTTAAATATCGGGGGGGGGGGGGGGGTTTTTTTTTAAGGTAATGTTTGAAATACATTCTAAGAAATGTATTACAAATGAGTCAAAAGAAAAATAACAATAGTAAAGGAATAAATATAGGAAGAAGAGTTAATACTGCATTATAACTTATTACAACTGAAAAGAAACTGAAGATATGGCAGATAAAAAAATGTATGAGAAAACTGAATAAAAAATAAAATTGGATGAAGAATTTGTTTTTTAAAGAAAATAAATAGAACAGAAAATAAAAATGTACAATAGTAATGTGGCAATGGATTGAGGCATTCAGTAGTATTATACATAATCAAAAAGAGCAAAGGGATACATAAACTTAAAAAAAGGTTAATCATTAGTAATTAATGAATGTGTTGTCACAATTGACATTTGGTAGTTGAACCAAATATCTAATTAAGTAATTTAGTACAATTAGACAGTATGTGTGACCAAGTCATGTAACAGTCAATGTGTTAACTTAGGGGCAAGGGGAAAAAAGGCACCAGTAAATGCTGATCTGAATCATTTTTGCCACTAAAAAAAATCAAATTGATGTTCTTGCTGTGTAAGTAATCTGCTGTAGAATTCATCTAAATAAGAGAAATATAAAAGTACAAGGACATATTACATTCATGACCATGAATTAAGAATAATTCAGAGTCAGGTAGAACTCAAACTCTACCATACATATAACACCCGTAAAATGACTAAAAACATCTTCAAAATTTATATGCAAATTTCTGAAAGCCACCAGATGAAAGCAATAGTTTGTCAGAATGACACGAGTGATGTATAAGGATAAGTAGTCAAATTGTTTGCAAACACTTTATAATCATTTCAGTGCAATAACTGCGTAGTTATGACACAAAGGACACATTTGAATTATTTTTTAAGTGGTAGAATTATCGGCCATCTGGAATGTGGGCTACTACCCAGCTGGAAGTATCCGAGGAACTTGGAATCACCCAGAGTATTATCTCCAGGCTTTGGCAATGATTCCAAACTGATGTGAGTAGACGTTATAGTAGAAGTTGTCCCCCAGTTACAACACCGAATAAGGACCGGTATTTGGCAGTAACTGCCAAAAGATACAGACGGAGCACAGCATCAGAGCTGTCTTGTCAGCTCTGTTCAACCTTAGGCACAGCAATTTCACGGAAGACCATGCACAAATGCTTAAGGAAGATTGGTCTATAAGCCTTTCAGAGGTGTTCCACTTACTGCAACTAACTAACTGTTACATACGGTTAGCCTAGCCTGGCATAGAGAGCATGCATTGTGAAAAATCGCAACAGTTGGCTTATATGATGTTTTCCGCTGAGTTAAAGTTTAATTTGCAGTCCGATCCAAGCCGGTCTTTCATATGGAGAGCGCCAGGTACCCGTTACCATTAAGAGAACATCACTGTTACCGTGGTATAGGATTGCTTGTTTGGGGTGGAATTATTCTGGGTTTTAGAGCTGACCTGTATGTTCAAATTGGAGCCATGACAGGTCAATCTATCAGGATGTCATTCTGGAATAACAAGTATGTTGTAATTTGCTCAAAGGAGTAAAAAATCGCAAATTTTATTATGATATTAAATATATAGCATCTTTTTTTTGCTCTTTACTTTTTGTTTAATTAATAGGCTTTACAAATAAATAAAAACTGATTTGCTTCTGAATCTTTCTTTTCCTGAATTTGTATTACCCTAAATTCATAGACATGAGTGTAAATGCATCAGAAATTGCACAACAAAATTCTTAATCAAGGCCCAAAAACAAATATAATTGAAAATAAAACAATATAAATATCTGCAAGGTATAGGAGCACAGTTTAATAAATATCAAATTTTGTCTTGGCATTTGGAAAAAAATAATCCAATAGAACAACTGATGTAGTAGAATGTTGTTTTGCTAAATATTAGTGACAAGGTAAGTTGTTCTGAAACAAAATGTCTTGCATTTGTCATTATACATGAAGGTAAATAGCCTTATATATATATATATATATATATATATATATATATATATATATATATTATTTTAAGTTTTAATAGTACATATCACTGTGTAAAAAAAAAGGATATTTTAAAACACAAATACAAAAAGGCAACAGAATGAAAAGGGAGGACAACATTATGCTTACGGATAACATGCAGCCTAATCATATTTTCAGATTCACAATAGAATACAAACATATTAAGGAAAGAGAGAGAGAGAGAAATAGAAGGGTAAGTATATCAAATGTTTATACTTAATTCTTGTGTTTATTTATCTATTATTAAAATTGCCCTTTTATCTTTTTCATTAACAGAATGTAGCTTCCTTAATGAGATTCTAATGATTTCTCTCTAATGATTCTACTCAAAACAATTTTAAATAAGGAATTAGATTTTTTAATTAAAAAAATGATATTCTATCATTAAAAAACAATCCAGTGCATTACAACAATTTTTTTAAATAATGCTACATCTTATAACAAAAATAAATAGTAGAAACAATAGTTGTTAAAAAATATACACAATAAATCTTTCTGCCCTTGACGGGTTTTTACTTTTAAAATAACTTTTTTTGCCTCCCTTAAATTGTTTTTATTACAACCATATTACATTCTAGAACTTCATTTTAAATGTTTGCTTTCACTATACTGTCTTTTGAGATACTATATATATAGTTTAACAAGAGTGATTTTTCACATTTTTATTTTATATGAGATATTTTTAGTGCCATTTAATTTTAAAGAGAAAAAAAAATCAGTATTTTATCTTATTAATTACAGCAAATTTTGACTTCCCTAATCTACGTAAAAGTGGCAACTGAGTACTGAAAGTAAAGCTACGACACCTTTTTAGCTTAATCTTTTTACATCTTAATAGCAGTAGTTAACACCTGTTTTGCGTGTAACACTTCTAAGATTGATTTATTTAAAATATTTTCTGGTGACAATAATTTTACAACAATAATAAAAATATATGAAAAATTGTATAAATTTGATATTTCTTCAAAACTTTAATCTTTGAAATTCCACACTACCAAAGTATACTATATATATTTAGTACAAAAAAGTTAATCATGAAATAGACAGACATGAGGCTATGAGTACTTTTTTTTATTTGTCTAACACACTTCTCAGATCTTATGTTTTTATAATAAGAGTTTAATTTAAAATGTAAAATTTGTTATTTTTTCAGTGAGTCAAGAGTTTAAAAAAAATGACATTGTTTTTGCCCAGGGAAAATCATATTTTACAGCATCAGTTATATAAGGACAAATCATAGATTCACCCTTCATTTTTCATTACTGAGAAAACTGAATTTTAATAATTCTTAAATATTGATCTTAAGAAACTTTCCTAAAATATGATAAAATTCAAAAATGAATAAATAATGCACCATTTTGCAAAAAACAATGAAATAGGTGCATATTTACTTATAAAATTTCATCGATTTAAAATATGAATTTTTTTATTTAATACTAGCTCTAAAAACTTTGAAAAGAAATAATTATTACTTTGTACAATATAACATGACAACAAAATTTCATTTCACACAAATATGAGAAACAATAAATACTATCTATTTTATATATATAGTTAAGAATACATTATTTATTCATATAAAATATTTACAAATCTAATTTGAAGAGATAATATTTTTGTTTTTACAAGTTTCATGAGAAATCTGGAAAAATTTAAAGAAAAAGGCATACTTAAATGACAGACCGTACAACACTAGACCCTAATACATTATGATAAAAATAAAAGCTTTTATTGAACACCAGACACTAAAACAAACATACCAGAAGCCCAAACGTAACGCATCAAAAATGAAACGTATATATGGCATTTTTGTCTTACACTATCAATTTAAGTATAGATTTGAGAATAAATTGCCACTGATAGAAATTAATCTGAAGATAAGGCACAATCAAATAACTTTCTGAAGAACAAAATTTGGCATTTTTTTTTACCTATTCAGTTATTCAAAAAAGTAACCTTATTCACACTTCTATTATGCATTATTTAATATTTTACGATTCTAAAACACACTTGGAATGCATGCTATATGAAAAACTTTCATGATAAAATTCTTAATAATTCTATAATGGAGATAATGATTATTTTTGCACTCTAATACTGATATATCAGTGTTTGTCAGTCAATTGGACAGTTTTTTTTACTATTTCTTATGCTTATGAACAGATGAGAAAGCTGGAAAGCACAAGAGTAATATACAATTGAGAGGCAGGGAATTACTTATTTAAAATCTAAAATATCCACTTCAGCAAAGTATTAGATCGTTTAATTATATTAAAATAAACCATTACACTCACCAGGTGCTCTATGAATTTTTGGAAAACTAGTGATAGTTTTTTCTTAAATATTGTGGAAAAAAATTAAAATCTTGAATTCAATAATATAGTACATTTCAAATAGTATAACAAATACAACCTAATACATTTTTAATTCCATTTTCACGCAAGTAATAACCAAATGATAAATGCAATAGCAACATAAAGAAAGACCTTAGACAAAAATTGATCTTCTTCAAATTCTGGTGTTCCTGGAGCTGAAAATATTAAAATATATCAATTTTAATTAAAGGTTTATAAAAATTTTACAAAATTTTTTAGATTAATTCCATTGAAGACTTATGTATCTATATAAAAATGATAAATTTTTAAATAATTTCAGCCTTTAACATTTCATTATTTTATTTTAAAAATATGAATCATATATTTTATACATATAACTTAAAAAAAAGAAATCTTTAGATTTAATAATGGTTGCTACATTCCATTATAAAAAGTTGTTAAAAACAATACTATTTAGCCAGACTTAAAATGAAATTTACCTGGAGTAGGTCGATTTTCTCCAAAATTAAATGAAGATGCAAAGATTCCAAATGGGAAGGCACCAATTCCAAAGGACATATGAAAACCACCATCACCAAAACCAAACCCAGGAAATGTTTGCTAATTTTTTTAAAAAAATATGCGATTAAAAATTATAATTTGATGCAAACTTGAAAGTTAAAAAAATAAAGCAAAATTTATGCAAGTAAAACTTAAAAAAAGGAAAAAAAAAAAAAAAAAGATTTGTTTATGGCTATTTAATACATTTTTTTTATTATTTTAAAAATAAAAAATTAAGAAATCTAGAAAAAAATTGTTATTAATTATTATAGCAAATCTGATAAAAAATTCTAATAATTTACAGATCAATTTAAAAAAAATTACCCCTGCATTGTTTTCTGGTTCCGTTCTTTGACCAGGTGGCCTTGGAGGCAATTTATCTCTAAAACAAATGTTAATAAAATTATTCAAAAACATTTTTTAAAAGTTAAATAAATAGGGTAGAAGCTGATATAAAATATATATTAAGTCATACATCTGGTGTTAAATAATAAAAACATAATATTTATGCAAATTAATAATTCTGTTCAGGTATTAAACTTATTCAGTTCACTAGCTTATTTGCTATTACACTATCATCAAAATTAAAAGCAGAAAATGTGGTTAAACATATAACAATATGAAGTTTGACAATATATACTTTTAAGCAATCATTAATAAGACCCATTTTAATTTTAAATCAAGATATAAATAATTTGATTAAAACATAAAAATCTTGCAATAATCCCTGGTATCTAATCATAAAATGGAATTCCCACTACTGAACATTGAAATACTTGACCAGTAAAATAAAAGACCAATCTCTAGTAAAATCTATGTCTACGTTCATCTCTGGTAGTTAATAAAATAAATTTAAATTCTTTATAATTTTTCAATATAATTTAGCTTAATTTGTGATTGCTAAAAATATTTTTATCAGATTTTAAATAAAAATAAATTCAGTTCACAAAATTAATTACTGATAATCAGTTACTTAAAATTTACAATTCACTAGCCCAAATATAAATGGCAATAAAAATTTTAAATAGACAAGTTTTCAGTTTAAGGTTCAGAAGTAGAATTTTAACAAGAAATTATCAAATGCTACTAAATTTGTAGAAACTCATTAATTAGTAAAATAATATCCAAATAGATATGACATTTCTGAATAATTATCAGCAACTTAAATTTAAATTAAATTTGAGGATCGTCTAATTTGAGTTAGAATAAAATTTTTAGCAAAAGAATATTCATTTCTTTGATTTTATATATAAAAACATCTTTCAAGAATTTATCACAATGATGCATTGAAAACTAGTTTTTTCCAAAACCCAATAATAGCAGAAACGTGCGTCTGTTAAGCCAAGGGTGGGGAAAAAAAAGAGATTTTTACCTTCACGAAACAAAACAACAAAAAACTCCGCTATACTCAAGGAATTTATTAACACTCTAGCTACTGTTGAATAAAACATTTTTAAATACTCAACATGGGTTTTATAAAACATACTAAAATCAAATTACTTCAAAAAAAAAAAAAAAAAAAAAAAGAACATCTAATTCCCTTGTGTATGTATGTATGAATATATATATAAGGTTTTGTTTTAGAATTTATAATTGTAGTATTGTTATCCTACATTTAACTTTTTTAAAAATGTGTTAGCTCCACAGGCATTCAAAAACAAATTATAAGGATAAATGTACCAATTTTTGAAATATAAAATGTTGTATAAATACACAAAGATGTTAGGATTAGGAAATCTTTCAAAAAGTATCTCTTTGAGACACTTTTATGTAATTAAGTAGAAAATAACTCATTAATAAAGATATAAAAACTCAACTTGCATCTTCAAATATATATATATATATTTCAATACCAACTTATATTTATCAATGTCTAAAAAAACTAAAACAAAATGAAGTATAGTGGTAATTTAAAATTGCAAGCAAATTGAATGAAACTTTCCGCTAATATTTATCAAACCGCACATAACATGAAAATATAAGAAAATGTTATACATTTGTTATAAAAAATAGAAACAAATTTTTTTTAAATATATTAAAATGTATATACACTTTATATCATATACACACACACCAATGTAGGTGTCTCTAATGTAGAAATAAACAGGAAATAAATATAGAACAGGAAAATAAATATTTCAGTATCTATCCACTTTGCTTACTCTTAAAAACATATATATGACTGTTTTACATCATTAATATTGTGTTTAAAACTTTCTATCTCTTCTTACATTATCATCTTCCAAAGAATCTAACCAATTTAAATAAATTAAATTGATAGGGCATATTATAAATATATATTCTTGTTAAATGAAACACAAATATATTTCATACCTAGGGTCCTGCTGAGATCCACCTCTCCCATAAAGTGGTATAACTTTATCTCTATTGATGGCAGCTTTGCAGACAGGACATACTTGTCGTGTTGGTCGGGTTTCCAGCCATCGGTGCAAGCATGGCCAACTAATGGTAACAAGATAGAATACGAACCATTTAAATATCCATCCATACATACATTCAAACATAGAGAAAGATAATAATTTATTATTATTGTTTTAGATTCTTAAGTCATACTGTAAGAAAATCAAACTGTTAATGATAAAACAAGTAGAATTTGTAGTCATTTTTATAGTTTAAAAAATTCTTGACAGGTAACCAGAAATTTCCATCGACATATTGTTTTTGAATGATATTAAAAAAAATTTGCTCTAACAAAATGTATAAAATTAGCTATTTTTTTGTTGTTGTTGCTGAACATGCTGTCACAGTGAATAAAACATTACTAGGGTATACCACATTTTCAAGACAGCCCAATATCATACACAACATTCTGATTAATGAAGATAATTATTAGGTTGGTGCGTATGAAATGTCGGATTCTCTTTACATGCGGACGTTTGTCTCCCTGTTTTCGTTATACTTTTGTCTTTGGCATAACCTCATTCATAGTCGTATTGTCCATTGCCAGAGACTCATTTCAGCAAAATAGGTTTTCTCGAAGGTCTTCCCTTTTGTTATTTCTTTTGAGTTTATTGCCGATATGAATTCTGCCGACATTCGCGTCATTTTCTTGTATGAGTACAAACTTGGTAATAGTGCTGCAAAAGCTGCACGCAACATAAACCAAGCGTTTGGGGAGAATACGGTTAACGATCGGAAAGTGCAGCGTTGGTTCGAAAAATTTCGGACTGGCGATTTTTCACTGCAAAATGAGCCGCGCGGAAGACCCAAAACGTCTGTGAAGAATGATGACCTGAAGGCTCTAGTGGAAGCGGATCCAGCCGTATCCACGAGGGAACTTGCTATCAGGATGAAAGTTGACCATACAACGATATTGAGACACCTTTCTGAGATTGGCAAGGTTAAGAAGATGGACAAGTGGGTACCGCACGCACTGACAGAGCGAAATAAGCTGGAACGAACTGGAATATGAAGTTTTGCAGCATCCACCCTATTCACCGGATCTCTCGCCGACCGATTTTCATTTTTTCAAGCATTTAGAGCTGTTTTTAAGGGGCAAACACTATGAAAATGAAGACAGTCTAAAAAACTCGATATCAGAGTTTATTAATTCTAAAGACCAAAATTTTTTTAAGACAGGCATCTACGCTTTAAAATCTCGTTGGAAGAAGTGTATTGAAGCGAATGGAGCATACTTTGATTGAATAAACAGCTTTTGAAGAAAGATATGCAATTTTATACAATCACTTAAGAATCCGACATTTCATACGCACCAACCTAATATTATCTTAATAATTTAAAAAATAATGCATGCAATGTTATTTTAACAAGTTAAGAAAGTATATAGCACAATGGATAGGATCAAGAAAAGCTGCTAAAATAATAAAAATAAAATAAATTAAAAAAAAAAAAATTATAGTTGCATGTCTTTTCAGATTTAATATTCAAAAATTCTTTGAAGGAGGTAAATCATTATTAGCAAGCCACATAAAATATTTAATTAAAATTTTTAGCAACTAAAAAACTTAACAAACCCATTAGTTGCCAAAGAAAACAAAGTCAAAGCTAGCATAGAATATTCGCTGAATGAACATTCACAGTAATATTTTGTAATTTGCATACATTGAGAATCAATTCCATTCTATGAAATCCTCTATTATAAAATACATTTACATCAAATACTACGTTACAATCAAGGCATGGATAAAAATGAGTTCATATTTGCATGTGAATGAATTGCAACATCACTTTATTTACAGATATTTTTGAAGTGTCACAAATATAAAAATGTTGTAAATGATGACTAAAGAAAAATAGTGATCTTATATATTTATATCTGGACAACAAAAATATTAAATATCTTGTGGTTATAACATATTAAAGAAATTTTTACACCAGATAATTTTCTCATGAAAAATTTATGACAAAAAAAAGTATTGCCATGGGTTGTTTCATTCAATAAAATGTTCATATTTATACAAGTTTAAATATTTAGGCAATCCTGTAATAAAATTTTCAGCTTATTAGGTTTATATTTGCCTTTTCTTGAAAAAATGCAAATGGCTTTATTTAATTTAAAATGGTATTTTCATCCTTCATACATAATAAATGATAGATAACAAGGTTTGAGTGGCTCTTTATTTATTTTTATGTCAGTACATTTTATTAATTTCATTATATTTTCTGAGCATAGACATCTAATTAAATTTCTAAAAGCTTGATAATTGTTATATATCCAAATATACTTTTCTGCTTCTATATATTTGGAAGATCTTAGGCATATGGATATTTTGAAGAAGACAATGGCAAATTTGTTAGTAGAAACAGAAATATTTCATAAAGTAGAAAAACAGCTATAAGAAAAGAAAGTTAATAAATATCTATAGAAAGAAAAATACAGATACTGACCAAAAAAGATGACCACAATAACTGATTACAGCATCTTTTGCAGTATCTAAACAAATATTACATTCAAAAGTTGATTCTTGAGAAGAAGTATCTTCACCACCAGTAGCTCCTTCTGTTTCAGGCATTCTAAAAAAATAACTTTGCATATAGTTATAAAATTATATTATCAGAGCAATTTACCTTAATAATCTTTTTTTTGTAAAAAAAAGTGTAAAAAATGTTAATGTGCAATCTTAAAATAAATAAAAATCATTGGAACAGGGTGTTTAGTGAGAAATTGTTATAACAATTAAATACTTTTAAGTACCTTATCCAAAAAAATTAAGCGTTGTACATGTAAACATATGCAAAACTACATATTTTCTAAGCAAATGATATTTTGTGTTTTGTAATAATGCCTAAGTTTATAATGAAATATTTTTAACAAATAATTTTGAATATGTATTTGTAAAAGTTTAATATTTATTTCTATATTTGTATAACATTTTCCATTATAAAACAAATGTTTTTGGTTTTTGACAAAAAAAAAAAAAAAAAACATTATTAAAATGAAAAACTATTATTACCAAAAAATAAGTCAACTTTTCTAGGATAAAACAATACAATTCTGATTTTGTTTCGTTTTTTCTAAAAATTAACAAAATGCTAGTTGATTTATATAGATACATCATTCCTGTAAATGTCAACATTCATGTAGAAGTATAGCATGACCAAGCAGTTAACATCTCATTTTAATATATGTAGCAACAAATAAAATTCAGGATGAAAAGAATAAATTTTCACTTGCAATATTTAGAAATTTTAAATGCAGTTTTATAAAGCTAAGAATTAAGAATTCTGGAATATCTACCATCACAAGACTGGCAAAAATGCCATAAAACTGACAATAGTACAATGCCATGTTTTCAAAATGAACTTTTTAAATAGAAAAGAATAGCAGTGTTCAGAAATAGTCATACTATTAAAAAAAATGCCTGATTATTTCTTACTTCTAAAATTTAATAAAGATTTTTTTTTCAAACATTTTTGCATTCTGAAAATTTAAGAACTTGCTTTTTATCTGATATATATAAATTCTTATTTTAGCTTAAAAAAATTGTAGAAACATGTGATCATATATTTTGCAAAGAAATTACAATGCTTTAACAACTTGTAGTTTTCATAAATAATGGAAATGAATTCATGAGATAAAAAAAAAAGAAGCTAGTTCCGTAATTAGAAGCAAAATCAAAAGAAAAAAAATGCTAGTTGAAGCGGTGTTAAAGCATTTTTTGAAGCCGGCACAGGGCAATGTATTACATTGCTTCAAGGTTAAAAAAAATTTCAAAAATCTTATTCAATAAATTGGACTAAAAATTTTTTTTAATAAAGGCAGAAAAAGCTTTCTTAATTCATTTTTTAATAAATTATAAAAAGAGAGGAGGGGGTGGGGAGGAAGCAAGAATCATTACAGAAAAATATAATTGGGATCTTGAAAAAGAATATTTTAGAATAGAAAATTTAATAAAATTATTAAATATGCTACTTGAAAATTTTAGCAAAATTTAAATTAAAGCAAAGAAAGCATTATTTTCGAAAGATTTTAACAGTGGTAAAGTAATGTGACAATGAATTAAAGAAGCAGTTATATTAATTTAAATTTCATTATAATAAAAATTATTGTTATGCATTAAGCACAAAACTAATTATTCAAAAATCATTAAAACCAAAGAGGAAAAAATGCAATCATTCAAATAAAATTGGTATAATAAAAAAGCTATTTTTCTTAAACTTTTAAAACGATGTAAAAATAATTTCTGTGCATTGATGCTCCAGCACAAAACATTAAAATTCTGTTATTATTTTTTAAAATTAAACTTCTTAAGTTTTATAATATCAATTCTTAATGGGCCTCTAATAGTTAAGATGTAACTTTCCAAATTACATATTCACAACTTCAATGGTTTAAGTTTTTGCACTGATGGCATTGCTCTTCCAATCAACTTTATATGTAAAAGATTTCATTAGGGAAAAATTATAAAAGGGTTATAAAAAAAAGAAAGGAAGGGAAGTGAAAAATCGTTATAAATTTAGAGTATCTAAACCCTAAAGAATAAAAGTTTTGTCGCCCCCTCGCCTTTAATTTTGTTAAAATAATTTGATTACCAGAACTATTTTTCCCCCCCTAAATCTAGGCTAAACTAAATTTTGGTGAGAACTAGTCCAATAAAAAAATTTTTCAAATGGTTAGGATCATTTAAAAAATACACCATGAAAGAAATCGCAATTTATTCAAGTTAAAATAGCACATTATGGTCAATCGACTAACATAATTACATACAGCAGTTGATTACTTTTCAGTACAGGACATTAAAATCAATTTAATATGTTATTCAAAAGATTGCTCCAAAACAACATATTAAAGAGAATGATGATTGAATGCATAATGTACTAAAGAGGCTTCACTGCAAGTGTTTCTACAGCAACTTCTAACATGTTCGATATATAACATACCACATTTATTCTGCTGTACTTTTATATTACTTTAAGTGAACCAATCTCCATAATCTTTTTAAACAACATATAGGAGATTAAACACATACTTATCAGTAATAAAGTTACATAAATTCGTTAACATTCTAAACATTAAAAAAAATGAAAGTTCCATTGTTTTTAGAATTACAATAAGAATGGCACAGTACATATCTTGTACTGTAGCTTCTGGATAAGTTTTCCAATTTTTAATAAATGGTGATGCACAGAAAGAAAGTGTATGTGTGTGTGGAGGGGTAGTATCACATTAAACGTTATCTTAATATGTGTTAGAACCCATTGGCCTATTTCACCCTTTAATTCCTTCTCCGAATTCTTCCTTTTTTCTGGTTTACTTTCTTGGTACATCACGTAAAAAGGCACTTGCGATCATGCTTTTAAATTATTATAAGGGGGGGAAAAAAAAGAATAAAACAAAAAGATGGTTGGTTGGTTTTTATGGCGCAAGGACCAAATATGATCATACTGCGCCAAACATTTGTTAAACATGGCGTTCGTATTAAAAGTTTAAGGCATTTAAAGGGAAAAAAAAATTAAATCTGATGTAAAATTTTAATATCTTTTAAAAAAGCAAAGATATTAAAATATTCTTTGCACTTCTCAAGAAAATTAAGCAGTTTTTAGGCTTGTTTCTAAAAGTCAATTTCCACTTTTAAGCACTTAGTTCAGTTTTAAGATGCTTAAAAATGCTTTTCAAATTCAAGCACTTTTCCTGACATTATGCATCTTGTGTAACTTGTACACACATACATTCCACATCCCATTCTAAATAATCAAGTCACACTGAAGCAAATTTTGCACATTCATTTAAGACAAGAAAAGGGTCTTTTCAAAATTCAAATAATAAGAAATTAGCCAAATTTCCACCTTTTATCAACTAACAACTTCTCTATCTACTTCAGATGAAATTATTCTAGATGAAATATCTTAAACACAATAACAAAAAAAAAAAAAAAAAAAAAATTTAAAATTCTACATTTCAATTAAGTACCATTCCCATGAAATCAATTTAATTTCGAAACAATATTTCCTTAAATTATTATACATTCATTTTTTTTTATAAAAAGGACAGGGGAAAATTAGATTAAAATTAATGCACCTCCAAATTACTACTATTTCTTCATAATTTTTTATTTTATTTTAATGCATTACTTTTTATCAACCTTTTATTTGGTTCAAAATAATAATTTAACATGCCTAAAAGCTGGCAGAAGTCAATCACTCAAACAGAAGAAGAAAAAATAAAGCTCTAGTAAGTAGATATTCAACAATAGAGTGACTTTAGATTGTGAGAAATTAATCAATAATTTGCCCTTCCCCCTACCACAAAAACTTCAGAGGCAATTATTTTTTTTAAAGAAATTTCTTAAAATTAAACATTTTAACTTTCCAATTATACCAATTTAATTCTCTTTTCTCGTTTCATTATATATATGTATACATATATGAAAAGGTTTTGAATCCCAAACAATACCAGGTATATCAAATAGTAATCTGTAATAAGGAGCAAATACAATCTATAAAAATGAAAATATTTATTTATTAAATTCTTTAATCTTTCAAAGCTTTTTTAATGATTGGTTTGAAATTCAAACATAATATTACATTCTAATAAGCTCTTATATAAACATCAAACCTGTGATAGAATTATAAACAACACATGCTCTACCAAGTATTTTTCCATTCATTTTCAATGTTTCTGATAGAAATTTATGGATTTTGATTTATTTTCATTTTGTTTTAATTATTTTGTACAATACTGTGTTGAATTCCAGTTATAGAATTTATCATGATATTCACTTCTAGAATATAATTTGTATTTTTATTCTTTTCTTATTTTATAATACAATTCTGTTGTATTGATTGAGTTTAATGAGAAAAATTTATATTATGAAATTTAACCTATTTGGAGTTTGAACAAATTTAATTTGCTTCTCATTGCAAAGAAATTGAGTTATGTCAATTGGTCTGCATTTTAATCAAAGTATTTTGCTAATATATATATATATATATCCTATTTTGATGCTTTCCAATTTTAAAAGTTACAACCTAGCATTTCAAAGGAAATACAATATGCAAAATGTACACCACACAACCAAGCCAAGATGAAGCCTTCTTTTTTTTATATAATGCTGGTAAATGGGCACTATCCAATGTCTTTCTTGCAATTTAGAATAATAACTTTCCATAGTGCATGTCAAGCTCTTAAACTTATTGGAGAAATGATAGACAGCTGAGCATATGCATTCATGTTATTTGCAACACATTGCATCCAAAGTAAATTAATGCATCATTTGCAATTTTATATTGAATGTTTAATTCTCCTGAAGAATGAGTCCTCTGATGATAAATGATTTTTTTTGTTGTTGAATATGCAAGAAAAATTCAAATATGAGCTTTACAGGAGAAAGTTACAGTGAAGTGTTGAACATGACTGAGCATTTTTTCTTAGAAATTGAAAACAAAGTTTCAATCAGTTAGGAACGTCCTCACCAAATTGAGTTACTGGTTCATTCAATAAGAAATGCATCATGAAAAAGAATTGCAATAAGGATTAGCTTTTGTTGTACATGGAATGAAATATTCTTAAACAAGTGATTTATATCAAAATGTATTTATAATAAAATAGAGTAAACTTATAATGAGAGGTTTGAAGAAATATTCATATTAGATGCATGAAAAAAAACCTGTAAAATGTTTTGAATTAGATTGATTCTGGCAGCAGCTCCATTTTAAAATGACCATCTTAGCTCGTGCATCAATAGAAATACCTATAACATTGCCACTAGATGGAAGAATAAACTAATGCACTTTAATAACTGCCATTCATTGAAATATACAACATTTTCACAGCAGTAAAAAACACTGCAAACTTATTTTCAGTATGAATACACAATAATATACAAGAAATTATTCAAGACTCTGAATTGATTGATCAATGCAGATTGTGTGAAAACATCAAACCATGTAGGAACCTCTTTAACATTGCAAGCCGGAGATTTAGGTGAACATTACCAGTAATTCTATAATTAACATCAGTGGATGAAATAAATGTTTTCCAGAAATATTCTACTTTTTGACAAAATGTACAAATTTTGAAATAACTACATGAACGAACATTTGTAAAACAACCAATCAGCTGTGATATTCTCATATTAACTGCTTGAAATTGACAGCAAAATAGAGACAACAGAAATAATTTAAGCGTTAATTTACTTGCCTCCTTTCTATAATTTAGTGATGTCAAAAGAATAATTGGTTAAAAGGGTATGTCCCAATATTAAAATCGATTATAAGAATCAGGATAGGTTAAATGAATGAATGATTCTTGTGACCAAGGACAAAGGCCTCTACAAACTAACTTTTAGATTAAGACAGCCTATACAAGTCCATTGACACTATTGTAGAAGCAGATGAAGCAATTAGTTATCCAGCAAAATGTTTTAATTCAGTCAATCTGCCAGAAATGTTACATGAATTGAAAATTATGATGTCAAATATCATGCTACATCAACTAACTAAAACTTTGGAACATGTGGTATTTGTGAAATTTTGATCTTTGTTAACCCTTCAAAAGCTAAAAACTTCATATCTGGAGCATACGCCAGAGAACATACCTTCATTCCTTCCTTTGCAATACTATACAATTTGCCATAAAAAAAGTTGTAGAAGTAAATAATATTGACAGGATTTTTTAAAGATGAAGATGTTCTCATTCCTTCAATTAAGTACATGGCAATTTGACTTGAGAGACTGAAATTCCCAATTCGACAGACATTTACAAACATCATCAACAAAGCTCAAGGCCAATCTTTAGAAATGTGCAGTTCAGATCTAGACATAGACTTTTGATATACACAGTTATATTTTGTATGTTTTTGAGTCTTCAAACCACGCAATATCCATTTGCATTGACAATAGGGCAATAAAAAACATATACCCTCAAGTATTGTGAAATTAAATATATTAGAAATGTACATTTTCTCTTTTCTTTCTTTCCGATTCAGCCAGATCAACATGTGGAAAGGAACAGTTTTCAAACAAAATATTCATTGCTTACTATAAATAAAATTATTTTAATGAATTTCTATAAAATGCTTTAACCTGCAGTACGTACAATTTGTCATATTGTACTCTTTGCAAATAATGTTATATAAAAAAAGAAAATTTTAATCTAACACTGCATAAAGCAAAATACTAACAGATAAAAATAAAATGATTTTTTTATAAGCTTGGTAATTCAAACATTTGAATGAAATCTAAGCCAATAACAAATTTCAGTTTGAAAAACATTTTTAATATTATACAAGATATGAAAAATGCTTTACTAAGAAAATTATGGCTTAGAAGAAAATATACTGATCCCCCCCCCCCCAATGTATACATGTATAAAATTTTCAGGAACTTACGTAAGATTTTTGAATGTTTTTAAGAGACAAATGATGATTACTTAGACTACAAAAATTAAATAATCATTCATAATCTCTTTAACAACAAAGAAGAAAATAATTTTGCTTCAGAAAAATCAGATTAATGGGATACCTCAAGGAAAATTGATTAAACAATCAGGGGAGAAGGGGCAATAAAATGAAACATTATAATTATTAATTTTGGATCAAATATGTAATAATTCTTTGATTCTTAAAGTGGTTAAAAAAAGATTCATATTTTGTTTAGCATTACAGTTTATACTGGTTCAATTTGAATTTGTTAAATCAAATATATAACAATTAATGACATAATAAAAAGTAACAATTTAAGAATTAATAATACCTAACAATTAACTGAAGGTTCCAAAAATTAACACAAATTATACTGAAGAGGAATATTTTTTCTAAAATTATAAAAGAAATGAGATGTCAAGTATAAATGCACATTTTATGCTAAGATCCAGAAACATTGCAACTAAATATTTTTCATATATTATCACTTATACATGCATACCACTCATATAATAAAATGCTCTATATTTTCCCAAAAAGATAATTATATATATAAAAGTTTGCACATAAACCTTAATTATTGGTAAAACAAATATAAACAACTAAAGATGATTTTTAGTTTTAAATCTTTAACGAAAAGTAATTATTTAAAATTATTTAGTTTGTCTTCATGTGTTACTGAATGATGTGATGAAACAGTGAGAAATATATAGTTAACAAGAAAACTATAAATTTTATCTTTTCAGAAATAATTTTAAAAAATAAATTAAATGCAAAATTATAAACCAATACCAATTACTTTCATTTTAAGGCGTGATAATGTGTTAAAATAATTAACTACAATTAATTCAAAACTGTGAATATATTTTATTATTTATAAAATAATTGTAAAGTCTGTCCTAGATAGATAAATAGTTATATAGAAAATGATGGGCAGAGATTCCTTTAAGCTCTTTTGGATTAAGAAAAATGAATTGTTCATTTGCGATCAAATTTTTAACTATGACAATTTTATAAATGATAACAAAACAAAATATATTTATTAATAGGATGGAATAAATGAATGTATATAATATAGTAGAATATGAAGAAAAATAAATTTATCGATTAAAAAAATAACGATAATTTTTAACCTACATGCTTTTACCGACTTCTTATTTTAAGTATTATACATGATAAACCAGTTGTTAAGTAATTAACATCGCAATAATAAAATGCGAACTTTATTAGATATAAAATTTAAAGCAATGATATGTGATTACAAAGATTATAAGAAGATAACCACTATATGGCTTCCCAACAAAACTGCACACTACTTAAGTAATTAGCCAAAACGAAATATTCGCAGAATATTCTATTATCTATTTGAAAGTAAAGAAACAGAACGTATAAAAAAGCAACAAACTTGAAATGTTAAATCCAGTGAAATTTAAAAACGAACTTAATCAAATCTTATCACAGGAGGAAAACAGAATACTTATTATACATTATTTGCAATTTTCATAAACATTGAACAGACGTCACTAGATACATTTTTTCAATCATAATAAAGAAAAGAATTGCCATCTTGTAGAATAAAATACTTTCCATAGGTGCAACTTTCAATACTTTCTAATTTAAAGAAAAAAATGCTATTTTGTGCATTATAATATGACAGGTGAATTTTGAAATATTGATACCTTTTCCTGATCAATCTTTTTAATTATAAATTCTCGTTGCTGAGCCAATAGCCCAGAAAATTCAAGAAATGAATTAATTCAGCTGATGAAACGATTGTGTAGTAGCATGACAAGGAACACCTCAACTTCATTATAATTATAAGCAGATGCATGTTTGTCAACAAATGAAACTTATAAAGAATTATTTTTTTTAATCTTAAAATATTATTCATTTTATTTATCCAGAGGTTAGTACTTGTAATTTTTCTCATTTACCAAAGTGCTTATAAGATAACTCTATAAATATCTGTACTTTTTCTCTTTTTTAAATTAAAAGCAAAATACTAACTACTTTCGCGCAATCTAAGGGTTTTATTAAAACCACATTTATGTTATTTTTCATTTGTATTTCATAAATAATTAAGAAAAGGAAGGGTTATTGGTATGCCTATTTGTGTAATTCACTTAAATGTAAAAAAATCTTATTGAATTTAAATTCCTAAAGTTTCTATGAAATAATATTTTATTTTTCAGTAAGACATTTCGTTTTGTTCCTTGTTTGAAAAAAAAAAAAAAATCCCTAACATTCATGTGTTATTGCTGTAAATTCTCTTTATTCTTGAAGTACAGTATTGAATTCTTTTCAATTGTTATAACGATATTAATTTATCGCTCTAATTTAAAATTCCTTCTTTTCATGGTAATTAATTTGTTATCTCCTTATATAAGTACGTAGTTTTAAATCGCACCTTTTTAACATCACAGCCTTTCTAATAAAAAGAATCATACCATAAGTGTATTATATAATTTAGAAGCTTTTTTTTGTTTAGGAGGGGGAAAAAAAAAGCAAAAAAGATCCACTTCATAGCAATCGATATAATTTTTTTAATACTGATTGACTGCGATTTTCAAGAATATTTTTATATTTGATTGTATTCTATTTCATATTTATATTTTCAGCTTCTGAAGTTTTAGAAATGGCTACTCCTGCTCCAACTGCTTTAGTAAGTCAGAAGAAAAAGCATTTTATTGGTGTTCCAGCACCATTAGGATATGTTGCTGGTGTTGGAAGAGGGTAAGCTTTTAATGAAATCTGTTTTTTCTTAACAAATATTTTTTAAAGTTATTTCTGTTATGATTCAATTAACAATTTATGTTTTCTTATGCATATAGGCATGATAATTTCTGTGTTCAGTTTTAGTAATAAATTTTTAAAGACATCATTACTCATTAATATCTAAAAAAGTAAATAACCTAAACTTTTTATATTTGATTATTATTCAAAATAGAAATGTAAAAGTAATTTTTCACCAATTTTTTTGATTTTAGAGCAACTGGTTTTACAACCCGTTCTGATATTGGACCAGCCCGAGATGCTAGTGATGTTCCGTAAGTTATTTGTAGTTTTTTATTAACTCTGTTTTGTATTTAGCTAAATTAACATTCAAATAATTTGATAAAAAGTGTTACATATTATTAATTATTGTGTGTGTATTTACATGTGGAAATTATATGTGAAATAAATTTTAAGAAAATTCATAATCAAAGCAATGAATAAGGTTTGCAATTTGACTGCATAATAAAAGAGGCAACAGTACTACCAGACATTGGTTTTGTATACATTTTACAACCTATTGTTATTTTTTGTACCATTAGTTACTTATGGTTGCAGAATAGAGTAATAATTATATATAGTAATTATAAATTAGGATATTCTAAACTCTTTTTACTCACTTTTTTTCATTTGTTAATGTATTTTATTAACAAAACTTTTATCTATTTAATTGTATCAGCATAATGGATTTTTTATTTTTATTTTTTGAACATTTATGTTGTCTTCAAAGTTTGAAATCCATTATGTTCTTGAATTATTAGAAATTTTTAGAATGCTGAAAACTGGTTAGCAATATATGAAAATATTAATATTTCACCAATTTCTTTCCCATTTTATAGAATGAAAAATGGAATTGGATAGGTTTGCCACTGACATGAAGCTAAAGTTTTTAAAGCAATATAGGTTTAAAATTTTCAAAATATGAAACATTAAAGAGAGTGCTTAGCTAAATTTCAGAAGTATGATGTGATAAATTTTTTTTAAATAGTCTAAACAGTTCAAAATTATTCTGTTACTCTCTTTTTTTTTATAATTGACCTAAAAATTCAATTAGAACATGACAGTGTTTTATTGGCAATTTTAAGCAGTTTTGGAAATCTTACAATTATTGCCATCCTGGAATGTTTTAGTTATTAGCTTAATAAAGCTGCAAATAAAATGCCCTAAATTGCTAGATATTGTGAGTTAGCATAGGAGAAAATTTATGCTCCCCATGCTAACCTTGTTGGATTTTTTTTTGTTGTTGTTGTTGCATATATAAAATCAAATACAAAATTTTTGGTCATCAAATGCTTACATCATTGTCAGCATTTTCAGAATTGATATTCCATTTAAATTAATGGAAAATTTGCTAAGCACTGTTGAAAAAGATCCCAGATTCTTGATCTTATAAATGTTTGCTTAATTTTTTAAAATAATAATAGGTTTTTTTTATAATTTTTATTTTTAAGTTTTTCTTAAAACCAAAAATTTGTTTTGCAAAAGAATTGTTCATCTGCAGTGCTGTAGAAATGAATATTAAAATTTTTAAAATGCACATTTACAGTTAAATATTTTTAATAAAAACAGTGCATTATTATGAAACAAAACTTTCTATGCTAAGAAAATATGCAGATTTACATATGTTTGAATGTAAAAAGGTATTACTTTTTTGTGCTTAAAAAATGCTTAATTGCAATGATTTTTCACAATACTCCCTGATTGAGTAAAATCTATTCACAGGAAGTTTGTGTGGTTATTTGTTTAAATACAAAAGGATTCGATAATTATAAAACACAAGGACATATGTAAGTAAAACAATATAGAAATTTAGCATATTAAACATTAATAACATATTAAACATAGCATATTCATTTCAAAATTTGAACCACATCTGGCAACGGTCTCTCAGTCCATACTTTCTTGTGCATTTAAATGCTATAATTTATAAATGCAATGATTTAAATTAGTGTAATTCATTGCATTATCTTGTGGCTACAACTCTAGCTGTGTGTCAAGTTTTGGTGTAAGTAGGTGTCCAAAACTTGCATTCTCAAAACATATTCAGCAAAAATTGTAGATTTATGCCAAAAATCTCTACTTTTCATGGTATGCACTAATGCCATGCAAAGTATTTGCAACCTTATCTAAGATCCAAGAGTTTTATGCTGGGAGAGTGGGGGATTATTTGGAGGCTATGTGAGAAATGTTTCAAGACCATCCTTTTTGGTTTTTATCTAAAGATTGAGGGAAATTTGAAACTGCTTTTTGCCTACCAACTTGTGAAGAGAAATTTTTTTGCTTTCATGATCATTAGTTAATGCTGTTTCGTAGTTGAATCATATGTTATTTATTTTTCTAAATTTAATTACTTTTCATTACAACAGGTTTTACTACTTCTTAGGATTTTTTTAATCATTTTAGGATTATGTAACTTTTTTAGTATTTTGAAATTTGATATTATTTTATATGGAATTTATGAATCATTTTTAAATTTCTAGCTTTTATTTAAATTTTTCTACATCTCTAAGTCTCTTATACAAACTTTTACATACAAATAAAAGGGAATTTAGTAAGACTGGTCTTTGTTTATAGTAGCACCATGAATGTAATCATTTATGCTGGATAAACTGTGGTCTTATGCTGGTGTAATATGAAAAGTTTTATACATTTTTAAAACTAGCAGCCATTTATTAGACAAGAAAATTTCTTGTGCTTAGTTATCAGATCATGCTGTATGAATTTATTTTTAAAAATCTGTAATTGAATTTACTGCAAAATTTTGTAGAAGGGCATTGAAAATAAGTTTATAATGAATTGTGTTCATGATAATTGAATGAAAATTAAATGATTTCATGATAATGAAAAGGCTAACTATGCAGATTTTTTTTTGAATCAGGAGTTTGCACAAAATTGTGATAAACATTTAGGATGGCAGGTTTCAATATAAATCTATACTACAGGTTCTGTAATATTGTTTCCCTGCACTAATAATGTCATCATACTGAAGGCAAATTTAGAGTCATCTGTATTGAATGGTGCCCGGGTGTGACTTTAGAGATCCCAGTGCTTGACGACAATCTTGGCGACTTTGGGGACAAAATGGATAATACCCGAAACTTAGAGAATTTTCCCAATTCATCCCTTAGGAGCTGAGATGCTCCTGATTGGTCCAGAAGATTTTACCCCTGCTATATAAGGGTGGATTCTTGTGTGGCATGTGCGGCAGTGTTCAATCGAGAAGGCCTGAATAAAGAGGTCTAGAATGGAGGAGCAATGAAGGAGTGCTGAATTGCTGTGTGGTGTATTCTTACAAAGTCTGTGTTGTGTGTTGTAGCCCGTTGTGTCGTCATCGGGAATGGAACAGTTCTGAATTGAGAAGTAGTCCCATTGTGTGAAGTAGTGAGTAGGCAGCGAAAGCAAGAAGAGACAGGAGTTGTTTAAGCCTGTTCAGGAGTGACCTTTGTGAGAGTAGGCAAAATCCCTTAAAGATTCCCTCTTCTGCTTAATCCTGTCTGGCTGCTTTGTGAGTTATGGACGTTGCCACTATGGAATTTCTGCATGTGGACTACTGATGTTATTGTGGGCTACTGTTGTTAGAATACTGCAGTATGTTCTCCAGTGTTTCGTCTAAGCTGTATATAGTTTTCTGTACATAGTTGTGCTGTAAATATTTGTTGTCTTTGTTCTGTCCTGTCTTTGTCCTGTAAATAAATGTCATCTGTGTTGTGTCTTCTACTGAAGGACTGATTATTGTGTGTTTATCTTCATACACCCCACTATAAAAGTAAAAGAACCCGACGGATCAGGATAAGAAGGATAGGGAAATCTGTAACAATATAATTCTAAGACTCGGTGATAAGTTAGGAATGGTGATTAAAACAAACTAGAAATCAGAAATGTCCTTTTCTCATTAGATAGTATAATTTTGTTATATTCATTCAAAATATTGCCAATTGCAGTTAATGCTTTTCACATGGAAATGCCTTTGGTTATAAATTATCTTTTATTCATTTATGTATATATATGTGTGTGTGTGTGCATATATATATATATACACACTCACATACACACACACACCAAAAAATAATGTATACATTCTGAATCAGCCTTGCCATTTGCCTGATTTAGTAGCAATTTTTTGTTTCTATTTTATTTTATTGACCAAGTCAAATTTTTTTGACATGATATATTTGATTAGTATTCCATTTGTAAGAACACAAACTACATCTTTTTGGTCAAAGTGTAAGAGATTAAATAATACTATTTCTTATGAGTAAAATATTCTCTGGTTAGTGCAGTATGTAGAAGTTAAAGGATGGTAATTTTTAATTTAATTCAGTTTGAGATTTGATTTCTTATGCAAGTTAATTTTTATTTAAAAAAAAATGTACACAACTTAAGTAGCTGAACAGTTGTGGAGTGAAAAAGTTTATGAATAAATCTTTTAAAAAGCTGAAAATCTTATATCATATTGAAGAATACAAATAAATTTCATATGGTATTCTGTTTAAAGTTATTTTATCTCTTGGTCTGGAAATCTTAACTATATGTTGCAATTCTATCTGAAATTACATAACAGAAAAGTCGAATAGTGATACCATGATTTTCTCTCTATTTCTTTAATGCAAAATAAAACATTTTATTTTCATTCATTCTGTAACAATATTATAGCAATTTTTTTTATTACTTTAGCCTAATTTTGCTTGTGAAAATATAACTTTTTTTAATATGTTATTTAATGTTAAATAGAGATGAATTTCGTGAATGTCATTTGTTCAAAAACTTCTATTTCTTCAAATAAAAAGATATTATATGTTATCATTTTATCCTGAATGATTTTACAAGTGTGAAATGGTTTCATCATGCATAATAAAATATTCTTTTGTGAAATCTGATTATTTAAGTGGGCTATAGATAAAATTAGTTTGAAATTTTATTCCTATAATTCAGTAGTAGCTTCAGTTTTATATGAAATAAAAATTGAGCTGACAAAAGAGGCAAACACATTATTTGTGACTAGAGTTTAATGAAGAAAAAAGTCATTTTTTATTAAATACAGTAGTTTATTTAATATTGTTGCTTCTTATTTTCTGTTGTTTTAATGTAGTTATTCAAGTTATTATTTATATCTTAATTCTGCTTCTCTTCTCCCTTTTTATTCATATAGAGATGATCGTCATGCTCCTCCAAATAAAAGAAAAAAGATGCAACAGAAAGATGAAGAAGAAGAAGATGATGAAGACTTGAATGACTCAAACTATGATGAGGTATTTTTAATAAAAATGTCATGCGTAATGTTTAATACTTTTTAACAACTATTCTGGTTATAAATGTAAGTATAGATAATTAAAATTAAACATACATTTTTTAAATGAAGGTTTGATTTAATGTCTGAATTTAATATAAGTATTATTGCATATGTACTTGGTTACATTTTTTAATTTATTGTTGATACATTTCTGAAGTAATATGATAATAGAGCATCCAAGAAATCTTATTGATTTGTATTGTAAATCAGATAGTGATTATGATATTAGTAATTAATTATAGGAATAATAATTGGTATAGAGTTGACTTTGTCCATATGAACTGTTAATAAATATATATCATTGTATATTTTAATTATTAGAGTATTATAATTATGAATATATTATATAGAAAAATATTAATAATCAATTTTTTTCTAACATTATCTTTTGAATTTTAGTTATGTTTAAATTTAATTTTGAAGTTAATATTGAATTCATTTTCTGTGTATAAAATTGGTAGTTTTATTAATACTGATTTTATTTTTGATTTTTAAACATGATTCTTTAAATTCTAAGAATTATTAATTTATCTGTCAATTTATAGTTTGCTGGATATGGAGGCAGTTTATTTAGCAAAGACCCTTACGATAAAGATGATGAAGAAGCCGATGCAATCTATGAAGCAATTGATAAAAGAATGGATGAAAAAAGAAAAGAATACAGGTATGTAAAAAAAAAAATTGTATTAATTTTGTTCATAATTTTTTCTTTATTTTATTTTTCTTCCATTATGTCTACTACTTGAACTTATTTATTTGCAAAGGTAGTTTATGCATAGGCACTGTGAAGCTCATAGCTTTTTTCAGAATATAAATTTAACTATTGATTTATTAAATTTTACATATAATATTGAAACATGTTGACAATCCAAAAAATATTAGTTTCCCTTTCAGCACTTCCAGTTTTTAAGGCAAACATAGTGTCAAAAGATATACCCTTCTTGATAGAAAGAAACATCTTGAAAAATATTCTCATTTAGTATTAATTATTTTCATTACAGGAAAATTGCAGTAGAAACTTTTGGTGTGAAAAGTGTTAAAATTTAAAAACTAGTTGTAAGCACCAGAAGTACCTGTTTATTGGTTTGTTTAAAAAAAAAAATATCCTAAAATAGTTTTATTTCTAGCTTAATTTTCTAGAAAAAGGCAAGGGAAATATTTCCCCTCACCCTAAAATGTTGAACACATGCATTGGAGCATATATACATCAATAATTTATGTATAAATTACTGATTTTTTTAAAAACTATTTTTACCAGATACATTAAGTTATAAAATTGATGAAAGGAAAGAATTCAGTGAAGTAATTTCAGCTGACAACTCATGCTAAGATAATATTTTATGATCTATTTCCTTTTTATTTAATAATAACAACTGCTATATATTAAAGTGGTTGTCCTGAAAAGCCTATAGACTAATTTCAATAAATTCTGTACTTCAGTTCATAATAGTAAATATTCTATACTTAGATAATACACAGTTATATCTATACTAAATTGATATGGTATCTGAATTATGCAAATATATAGGCATATTTATACTAAATTTTTATATCAATTTCTTTCTATTCCACTTTGAATTTGAAAAAAATATAAGAATATTGAAAAAGAGTTCTCAGATATGTTAGGAATTATGTTCTGAATTTTTTTTCATTTGCTCAAAAATATTTTTTGTGTATATGCAATTTCAAAATAAATAAAATAAAATTTAAAAATTACTATAAAATTTTTCTAATAAATATGAACATAATTTCCATATGTGTAGCTAAAAAAATTGAGAGTACAGCTTATTTTTATTTGATAAATCCGACTGTCAATATAAATAACACATTACTGATAATTGCAAACATGTTTTTTTTTTTTTTTTTTACGCTTAACAAAAGGTTTCATTTAGAGTAAAAATAAATAAAAATCTACAAAATTTTTTTAAATTGAAAAATGTTGAAGCATTTTAAATAAACATTCACAGAATTTTGCCTCAAAAAATTGAGAGTGCACCAATGAAATTTTTGTAATATTTTGCATAAAAAGAAAATGTGTAGTTTCCTTTGAATTATCAGTTTCAATAGTCATTTTGTATGATTTAATTAACATTCATGAGTTTTTATTTTTCCAGGGAAATGAAGTTAAAGGTGGAATTGGAAAGATATCGTCAAGAGAGGCCAAAAATACAAATGCAGTTTTCAGACTTAAAGGTTGAGCTTTTGTTATTTATAATTTTATATAATGATATTTTATTTTATTTGTCGGAAATATCAATATTTACTAATTAATTTTTCATTGCATTATTTTATAGAGAGATCTAGCTCATGTGAGTGAGGAGGAATGGAAAAGTATTCCTGAAGTTGGTGATGCTAGAAATAAGAGGCAGAGAAATCCAAGACCAAAAAAGAAAAAAAAAAAAAAAAAAAAAAAAAAAGCCTTCTCCTTATCTTTTTCTTTTTTTTCCCCCTAACTACCATTTATACATACTTTTAAGTACATGATATAGAATTATCTTTTTTTTACTGTGTAAGTTGCACAGAACCTCTTACATAGATAAAAATGTATTGGGAAAAAATTAAATGTTTTAAATGTATACATTATTAATATGAAACATTACTTTGTTTTTATTTCTGATATTTTGCCTTTGTACTTCAGCTTGTCTAGGATTCCTGGAGTCCTTAAAAATTCCTTTAATTTAATTTTGCTCTTTGGGGTCTTAGAAAAGTACTTGATTTCTCATTGTAAAATTGACAGAATATACATATATTATGTTTTGAGGTGAAATTACATTTCATATTTTTGCCTTGAAAATTCCACTAACAGAACATGATTGTTAGAATGGGAATGCTGTCAATCAATATCTATGCATAATTTGAAAGAAGAGAAAGAGAGAAGCGGAATTGTTCCATCATAACTGCCAATATATATATATATATATATATATATAT
>JAPMOQ010015927.1:7734927-7774495 GCA_026543055.1 Argiope trifasciata | reverse complement strand
ATATATATATATATATATATATCACAACAGTCTCAGCAACTGTTATGTTTTTCATCTTGTCCTCACAATGCTTAGATACAGAACCAGCATGATCTTTGAAGGGTGGAGAGAACTTTTGTTCTAATGAGAAAATGCCAAGCTAATTCTGAGAAATGCCCATAATGTAAGATTGCCAAGAAATTGTTTTTGTGAGCCAATAGAAGGTTCTTACTTAATTTCAATTAGCATTGTACTATACCTTTAAATATCTAGTGTTAATGTGTTTATTCTAATACTTAATGAAGCATTCAACTAAACTTTTCAAATAGAGCTATTGAATTTACATAATGGTTTAGTTAAAGATTCAAATGATTAGATTAAAATCAGATATGTAGCTTTGATTTTCAGAGGGCTATTCCGCATAGATATTTGAAGATATTTTATAAAAATCTAAAATCTTTTTTTTTTTTTTGAAAGGAGAAAAGAATTGGGGTGGGGGCAATTTTATCTATTTCAATAGATAAAATCGTCCTTATATAAACTGGATTTTTTATTTATCTATTATTATTATAATTATTTTTTTTGCATTTAATGGTGAAAAGCCCCCAAAAAATTTCAGCATTAATAAAATGTGGTCTTTTGTAATCTTCATGTTGTCAATAATTTATTTCAACATCCTGAAATAGTATCTTTATATGTTACTAAACCTTTTTAATTGAATCTAATATGCAAGAACTCCCTAAAACTTTCAGAAAACAGGCAATTTTGTGAGAATTTTTGCAGAACTAGAAAATACAACTTATATTGGAAAAAAAATTAAAATGTGAAAAGTTTGTTATTATATGTTGAAAAGGTATTCCCTTCGCTTACATTGAAATCATATAAATTTGTTGCAAAATGTGGAAAAATCTGACCCTATCTATAAAACCAAGCTTTTACTTCTTGTGGACAAAAACCGTATATGTCTAGTTGGAAAGCTATTGGTTATGTGAAAATTTAGTGTCATGAATGCTCTTGAAGGCCTAGCTGTAAATAATATTTCTAAGTTTAATGTGTCATATATTCATGTATTTCTGTTAGCAAAGTCTAGAATGTTAGAAGGACAGAATATTAAAAATGCTTTCTAATTAGAAAAACAGCTAAGAAAGAGGAAACATATATGTTAGGGTTTTCTATATATTTTTATTTATAGAATTATGGATAAGTCCTTCTAGGTTTTGTATTTTCCAACTACTTGGGTTGCTTAGATCCAAAAAGAAAGAAGACATTCCAGTTGCAAGAAGATTGAAGTCATTTTTTTTTCTTTCATTTCTCACAAATTGGAAGCATTTACAAGAAACAATGCAGTTCTATTTATATAGAATTTCAAAAAATTCTAGAATGATGTAATTTGTTGTAGAATTTAAGCAATTAGCCATTAGTTTTTTTTTAAATCAAATATTTAGAAAAGGAAAGTTTTTTCAGAGTTTCTGTGGTATAATTGACTGATGCTACTATCTCATAGCCAGGCTGTAATTGAATGGAGATTTTCCTTAAATAAAAATATTTTGGATAATTTTTTTAAAGAAATATATGTTGCAAAATGTTTGACTGAATGTTGATTTGAAAAAATATGGCATAATAGAGAATTTTCAAATCACAAAATAATTTTGATTATTTGTAAAAAGTAAAATCCTTCTTTTAATGTATTGGAAACGCTGACATGGAAAGATTACACTCTCAAAATGATGAAAAGAATGAAAGAAGGTTAGGACATTGATAAATTAAGTGAATTAAAAATATAGAAAATTGAATGAGTGGTATTTATACTGCAAGCCTTTTCAAGTAAATTGTTTGGTAGAGAAAAATAAAGATTTTCAAAGCATAGAAATTAACAAATAATTTTAATAATTATTTAATAATTAAAACTTTAATTTAAAGTATAAATTTTAAGATATTTTAAAGTATATTGTTTCTAATTAAAATGAAATCAAGTTGCTGGATTGATAAAATTTTTTAACTTATTTTTAAAATTTATCATGTGAATAATTTGAAATTTAAAAGCATTCTAAGATATTTGTGAAAGGGAAATATTATCTTCTATTCCATTTATACAGTGAAGGTCTAGATATATTGAACTTATATAGGTATAAAATCTTATATATATGTCTACATTCAAAAATTCTCACATTTCTTCTTTAAAAAAATGAATGAATGAATAAATGAAAATCATTTACACTAAAATAACTATGTTACTTTAGTTTTTATTGAAAGTTTTCGAAGGTGCGTTAGCAAAATAATTGTGGAATTCTTCTTTAACCCATTCACCACTAATCCATTCCAACTTGGCTGTGATGCAAGTTGCATATTATTAGTCTGTTTCTGTTTTAAATAGGGGAAGAGGCTGCAGGATGGAAAGCAAGTTATCTCTAAGGTGCCCTTGCTTTACACCCTGCACTCCTCTTTCACTCTAGAAACTAACCCCAAAATAGCCCATTGGTACAGAACTTGCTCAGCTGATTGGGCCAATAATGGGGTGGTAATTGTAATTACAATTACTGGTGACTAAGATGCTTGAATTCTAAAAATATTTATTTGATTTACTTATCTTATTTAAATGTAGTGCATCTTGATCTTATTTCATATTTGCTCATATTTCTTGAATATAATTTTCTGCCATAATTAATAAAATTCATTTAGAGGTATTTCAATGGTATTTTACTCAATATATAATTAAAAACGCTTATTAATATGTGTACAGATAGCTAAATATCATCTTGTGCTATGATATTTTTTTAGATACACTCCTGTACCAGATTCTATTTTGGCCAAAGCTGGTATATCAAATGAATCATCCCTTGATCCTCTGCAACAGGTATCCTTTTTTTATCAATTAAAAGTTTTCATATTTTTCTCTTCAAATAACATAGTATTTCTTGTTTTTCAAAATGAGAAGATATCAATAGTAAAAATTTTTATTTACTAAAAATTTTATTAATAAAATGTATCTAAAATGTTATTTTGATTTTTTTTTTTTTTTGCTTCCAGTATGTTAAAAAAAATCCGAGGTTTAATTCTTTTAACAGTTTTATTTAATTAATTTTTTTAAGAAGGAGGTATTAAGGAAAGAATTTTTCAAGTTTAAAAAGAGTTGTGTTTAAAGCTGTATGAAATTATATTTTAAAAAATGAAATATATTTAGAGAGTTAAAGAGTTAAATAAGAATATTCATAATTTTTTTTATTACTATTAATTTTATTCATAACTGCTTCAATTGATAATTATTAAAGAAAACGTTTATCTGTTAATAACCATAGGCACCTAAATGTTTCATGTACATATTTTAAATCTTCTAAAAATTTTTTTCTGATGTTAGTTTACAAGCTTAGTATACATAATATCTTTAAAAAATGACATTTTAACTTATTTTTGATATCTTGATTTGATATAAATCACAATTCACATTTTTTTTATTTCTTTTTTTTTTCAGGTCAGATTTTTTTTCTCCTCTTTCTAGAAAAAGAAATTTAACTCTAAAACTTTTTGTTAAAATCTATTTTCAGTGCTTATATTTCTATTAAAAGAAAAAAGTAATGATAAATTATATTTCCTTTTAACTTCTAATAGACAGGTAATTTATGATAAATTTTGCAGTTGGTTGGTTACCAGATTAGTGTAGATTATTAATTTCATTTATTTTAAAAGGCTTGGATTATTTATACAAATTTTAAATAATGATTATTTAATGTACTTTTTTACTTATACAGAAAGGTAAAAGCAAAATCTTTTCTAATTATACAATCTAATCAACTTAAAGAAATTATATTAACATTATATATATGTATATATTTAGAGTTTTGGATCAGGTCTCATGACTCCTTATCCTGGAACAAATACTCCTGGAGGGATCATGACTCCAGGTTGGGCTACTTCCACTGTAGATCTAGATTTGAGAAAAATAGGCCAAGCCAGAAATGCTCTAATGGACATCAAACTTAATCAGGTTATTGATTATGTTTTATTTCTTATATATACGTGGAATATATACTACTTTAAATTTATTTACTTAAAATTTCAATGAAATTTATATATTTTAAATTAAAATATGAATGATAAATCAGATATATATCAGTGCTATACAACTTGCTATTTTTTATTAAAATTATCGTTTGTATTTAATATATGTGTATAAAGTTATTATTAATTGACTATTTTTAAGTTAATATTATTTGACATTGATTATTTTTAAGTTTTTGCTGAACATCAATTAATTTTAGCAATAGATATGAAGCACATATTTTGAAATTTTATTAGAGTAACTTATTCTTAAAACTTTCTTCATTTATTAGTTACTCTTTAGTATGCATATAAAAATGTTCGTTTAAAATCTCCTTATTTATTTATGCAATTTTTATGTGATGTACTGTATTCTTTTCTATGAAAAGGTTCTAATTTTTCAAAAAATATTACATATTTTTAAAAATGAAATTGTATCATTATAAATTTCTTAACGTTTTCTCATTGTTAATTCAGATTATGAATTGCATCATTTCTGGTTTTTATAGATACTTTCATCGTGATTATTACAACTTTTCAATGTTGAAATATTTTCAAATTCTTATCAATTATAATCATGCAACAGTTATGCTATAATAAGGTAAAATCTATGCATTGAATACTGGTATTACTTTTATATTGAAAATAATTGCATGAATACAGTCAAAAAACTTAACTTTATTAATATTTAACCATTGTACAGTATTTTTTTTTCTTACTGTATGAATTTGTGTAATATTCCTTATTAATATTTTGTAAAAATTATTCTTTCATCTTTATCTAAAGTTTTGTAACATTGTTTTGATTACAATCAATATCATTATTACTATATATTGAGTTTGTTTCCATTTTGATATAAATTTTAACAGAATTTTTTTCATATATAAGGAAAAAAAATGTTTGTGTGACTGAGAAATAAAGGATTCTAAATTACTTTTATAAAAATTTCCAAATGAGTTTGAGTATGCTTGATTTGCAAGAACAATAATTAAACTTTGCTCTTTTAAAACAGTTAACTTCTTAAATTTGATAAGAACACTTGGCAGTTAATGTGTGTGTGTGTGTGTAATGATATTTTAATATTTAATTTAAATCCAAATTAATTTCTAAAGTTTTATTTCAATTTAGCCATATCAAAGTCATTCTAAAATATTCTCTTATTTCCTGATACGATTCCACATTATCTACTTAATTCATTCAAGAAATGCTTTGTAAAGTTTTTTAGTCTATGATTCCCTTGGTGAAAGGGATTAATAAAAGTTACTAACCTAAACAAATAATTTTATAAAAAGATCCCTGTGTTTCCCCTGTTTTGAGAGTCATATGAACAGAAATCCCTATGTGAAACTTAATTGTCTGTAAGTATTGTAAACCAGATTTTCCCGATCAATATAAGCTATTTAAGACCCAGGATAAAATGTTAGAAGCTTTTCCACATTCCGTGGTCTGTTGTTGTGTACATGCATGCATGCATGCACGCACACATACTCGCACTTTAAATTTTTTATATAATAAAAGGGATTGCATTTCAGGTTTCTGATTCTGTTAGCGGTCAAACTGTTATTGATCCAAAAGGGTATCTTACTGATTTACAATCAATGATTCCTATGCATGGAGCTGATATTAGGTAAAAATATTTTCAATATTTTTTATTTAAATTATATTATTTTTGATTCTATTAGAGCTTAACTGTTCTTTAAATGGTTTTTTGATTAATGTTTCATAGATAAATTTTGTTTTTATTTTTATTTATTGTTAATTTTTGTATTGTATTTCTAAAGTAATGCTATTTTTCTGAAAGTTTTTATTTAAGTGTTATTGAAACTTTCAATGAATGATGAAATTAATACTTTTTTGATATTACTGTATTAAATAATAAAAACTGTAGTCCTATGTGTATTCATTAAACTATATATTTATATATATGTATAGCATGCTTTTGGTGCATTGTTTATAATCATGTTATATATATATATATGCCCAGATAAATAATAAAAGCGTATAAAATTAAGATTCTTTTAATTTTACAATCTCAGGAAAGGTCTTTTCAAATACCCATATTGCATCATGTGTAATTTTTTTAAAAAGCACTTTTAAACTACTATCATTTCTTATTTTAAAGAATTTTCTTGCATATCTAGATAATGATTTTGTAGAATTGTCATTTTGGAAATTCATATACCATGCATAATATTACTTATATTTCAAGATGAAATCTTTTGTGACAACATTGTTAGTTTAATGTAGCATTTCTTTATTTGGTTATGTTTGGTATGATATTTGTTTTATTGTTCTTAATTTATATTTTTTCATTTAGGCTTGGTTATGGATGTTTCTTTAATATTAAAATTAGTATTTATTTAGCCAATACATTTGCTTTATAGTGATATCAAAAAGGCCCGGCTATTATTGAAGAGTGTACGAGAAACTAATCCCAACCATCCTCCAGGTTTGTCATTACTGGTGTATTTTTTTAAGGACATAAAGCATTTTAAAGCCATATTATTGTGCAAAAGCAAATTAATAATGAAAAAAAAATTAATCTTTTATTCATTTTATTATCTATCTTTTTTTTGAAAATGTAGTTAAAATATAGTTGATAAAATAATAGTAAAAAAAAGGTAGTTAAAATATTTTATTTTACTCCATAAATTACTAATGACATTAGTGTGGTATTTTAAACCTTATTAACTTATTTAGCAAAAGAAATATATTTCTAAATTTACTTTTAGCTTGGATAGCTTCAGCTCGCTTAGAAGAAGTTACGGGTAAGTTACAAACAGCCCGTAACTTAATTATGAAAGGATGTGAAATGTGTCCTAAATCTGAAGATGTATGGTTAGAAGCTGCAAGGCTACAGGTTATACCTCTTTTCCCTTTTTTCCCACTATGTTTAAGTATTTTTAAAAGTTTACATTTTAAGATATATGGAAAAAGAATGGTAGTTTCAACCATTATCAAAAAGGACCTTTAACAATAAAATTAACACTTTTGTTTAAAGTTACATTATTTATATTGCTTTTTTTTCTCCCACATTTGAAAATGGAAAGATTTTAACTTGCTATAAGAAGAATCAGTAATTGAATTAATTTATTTCAATTCTAATAGTTTTGTTCAATTTTTCAAACTGGTCAAAATACATTAATGCATTTTGATTATTAGAAATGATTTATGACTACATTTTGACAAGAACAATTTCTAATGATTTTTTTTTTAATTCACAAAAGACTTTTTTACAATTTGTGTCTATGTTAGAGGGATGCTTGTTATGCAATTATGATTAATAAATAGTATTTTTCTGTACTTGAAAGTTTGCTGTTTTACTTTCTTTACAAAAATATGTTCTATTGCTTAAAATTTATCCTTCAGTTAGACACTCAAATTCTAAATCATTTTCATCACAATTAATCCATTCATTGTTGCCTTCTTTATTAACATTACCTTCACCAGTAACAGATTTTGCTAAATTAATACAACCTCAAACAGAGCTATTTTCCTCCACAGATTCAGTCGAAAATATTTTTCCCATTTGAGGAAATATACATCTAGGAGTTTCCTAATGTAAAATGCTAAATTAGCTAGTGAAAAGTGCTTATTCTAACTATTAAAAAGTGTTTATGTCAAAATATTGTCAAGAATCATGGAATTTTCTTAATGGCCCATCTTCAATCTGCAGTAGAGGATTTTTTTCTTCATTGAAGAATTTCTGTTTTGGTTCTTTAACTAGGGAATAAATATAATGGTAGAAGGCAAAAACTTGTGAAAAAGAGAGACAGTTGGCTGAAATATTCAGTTGTCAATGTAATTTCTTAACTTTCTCTGCCATTGTAGACTTTGTGTTAATAAGCAAAAGATCACAAATACAATCAAAAGTTTATTATAAATGAAAATACCATAAGATAGTAAACTGCCTTCAATATTTACAAGAAGTTTAGTACAATGATGTTTAGTTCAGTAATATTTATATGTATTTTTATTAAATTTTATTCTTTTCAGCCTGCAGATTTAGCAAAAGCTGTTATATCTCAAGCTTTACGTCATATTCCAATGTCCGTGCGATCATGGATTAAAGCTGCTGATTTAGAGACTGAACTTAAAGCTAAAAAAAAAGTGTTTAAAAAGGTTAGCTCATTTCAGTTGTTAATGAATCAAATTATTATTGGAATAACATAAATCTTTGCTAAAACTTTCATACGTTAAATTTGCATATTTTCTTAACTAAAAGTATCATTGAATTTAAATTTCAAGGCTACTTTAAGGATTCATATTATTACTACATTTATTATTTTATTTGTTTAATAAATTATTTATATTTACTTATAAAAATGGTTTTATCTGCTTTAACCAGACTTTAAAAGTAATAAATTTGTTTTCTTATAAGCTAAATGACCTAGCATGTTATAAATATCCTTTGCAATTATATTTTATTGCATTTTTTAATCCATTTATTATAAATTGCACTTTTTACGTAACAAGATTTTTTTATGGATTTATGACTCCTTTAATGTAAAATTAAGCTATTAGTTGTTGAGATTTAAAAGTTTGTAAAACTATTTTTGAAAGAGAAACTTAAATTTAAATATCTTTAATTTTAGGCACTTGCTCATATTCCAAACTCTGTTCGTTTGTGGAAAGCTGCTGTAGAATTGGAAGAACCTGAAGATGCTCGAATTCTTTTAAGCAGAGCTGTGGAATGTTGTCCTACCAATACTGATCTATGGTTAGCGTTAGCACGATTGGAAACTTATGAAAATGCACGGAAAGTACTAAATAAAGCTCGTGAAAACATTCCTACAGATAGACTTATTTGGATTACTGCTGCAAAATTAGAAGAAGCAAATGGAAACAGTAGAATGGTAGAAAAAATTATCGATAGGGCTGTAACTTCTTTAAGGGCTAATGGTGTTGAAATTAACAGAGAACAGTGGCTTAATGATGCTGTTGAATGTGAAAAGGCTGGATCTGTTTTAACTTGTCAAGCAATTGTTCGTACTGTCATAGGTATTGGTGTTGAAGATGAAGATCGTAAGCATGCTTGGATGGAAGATGCTGAATCAGTAATTATAATATTTTAAAATAAGTTGTTTAATATACTTTTTTGTATATATATTTATTATTTTTTATCATAACATTTTTAAATAAATTACAATTATATCGTTTTTGCCTTTAAAAATAATTAGGTCTACTTATGTCAATAAAATATTCATAGATATGACTTCATTGAACAAAAATCGAGTTTCTAAAGTATTTTTCAATTTTAATAATAGTACACTTATTTTTTAAAAATTAATAAACATTATAAAAATAATTTATATTTTAGATTTTATTAATATTTAGGAATAAATGTCAATTTTTTAAAATAAGAATAATGGATGCCAAGCAAATGCAATTGCTTTCAAAGTAATTGAATACAATTCCGAAAAATGGGAGAGGAAGAAGTATTTAATAAATAAAATAAAATTTCAGCAAATGAATTTTTGATTGTCAGCTCTTAAGCACTGTATTCTTTAAAGATAAAATTCGCTTTTTTAAAAACTAAGACAAATAATTACTAAAATGTGCTATCAATTAACTAATGTTATAATTTTTTAAAAAATTTTACTTTTCAGTGTGGTTTTTTTAATGTAAACATAGCATGGTAGTGATGCAAGAGGGAAAATCATACATGCATTCATATAATTGAATATTAAATTGAATTACTTAAGTCATAAATTTAAAAAATATATCTTTTTAAAAATATTTTATATAGATCCTTTTTGCATGCAGCCATTTACATCACTCATTTAGGATGAAATTATAATGGAAAAAACCCTGCTGAAGCCATTTTTTTCTTCTTTTCTTTAATAATTGAAATATAACATAGACACTCATTTAAAATGGATTAAAGTTCATATTTTTTATTATTTTTTTTCAATACTATATTTTAGGGGAATTTCAAATAGTAACAAAATAGTGTGTTTACATATTTTAATATATTCTAATACAATTCCTTTTTTTTTCCCTCCTCCTTTCTATTTAGAACATATATTTTTTTAGAATATTTACTGATTTTATATGATTTTGTATGTTTGTATTCTTTCAGTGTGCGAATCAAGGAGCATATGAGTGTGCTAGAGCCATTTATGCACATGCTTTATCAATGTTTCCTAGTAAGAAAAGCATATGGTTACGAGCTGCTTATTTTGAAAAAAATCATGGTACTAGGTAAGACATTTTTATGTATGTCTTTTTAGCTGAATTTATTTTTATACAATGCTTTATTCCTTCTCTCTCTCTATTATATTTCCTTATTCACTTCCACTATTATATAAAAATATTTTTCAAAACAGTGGTAAACGACATCAATTAAAATTCTATGTCAAATTTTGAAATTTTATGCTTTATTTGAATTCGTTTTCTAAGAACCAGTTTAAAATGTTAAAATTCTATTTCCCACTCATTAATTTTGAATTGTTACCCCATCCTGCTCGCAATCACTACATACTTTGCACTTATATATTTTGATCATCAAAATATAGTTGATAATTATTAGCAATAGAAATCTCTTGGCTATAGTCAGGTTTTTTGTAAGAATTTTTTTATCAACAGATGAGAATTATTGGCATTTTCTAATGACTAATGATGGATTGACTGACTGAAAATGCTAATTTATTTTTATTGTTGTATATTTATATTCGTAATTTTGACATAAGTTTCATACTCTTAATTGCAACGAACTGATTATTTACTTGCTTTTTTTTTGTTTGTTTATTACATGGTTTTTTAAAAATAAAATTATATAAGTGGCATTTTTATAAATTATAGCTAAAAAGTATTTGAAGTAATTTTTAGTTTAAAATTGTTTTAAGTAATTTGATTTTGTACTATGTTTTATTAATATTCAAAGCTGTATGTTCTTAATTGCTAAAGATTTGTTGAATTGAAGCTCTTTTTTTATTTTCAAATATTTTTTAAAATTATTTTTATTTTGAATGAGGAACTATAAGCTTAGTCAATTTTAAATAGAGTTTAAAAAAATTTAGTGGAAACTAACAATCAACTAATGCTTTCTGTTGGTTTTCATTGGGTCATTGATATTTTTGTATTAAATGGGAATTAATGGTACCTTATTCTTATAAAAATTTTCTACTCATTTTTCTAATTTATTTTGTTTTATTTATGAATAATACATATTTCTATACAAATAAAGAAATGATATTTATTTTTAATTCAAAATTTTTATTTCATGTACAGAGAATCTCTTGAAGCCTTGTTACAAAGAGCTGTTGCCCATTGTCCAAAAGCTGAAGTTCTATGGCTCATGGGAGCTAAGTCAAAGTGGCTTGCTGTAAGTTACTTTTGATTCTTTTTTTTTTTTTTTTTTTTAATTTTCATATTCTAAAATTTTAAATTTATTAATTTCTGTTTTAATCCATATGTCTTATTCTTCATTCAGGAAATAAAATTAGTCCAACTGTATATCAGACTATTACATTATAAAATTCTTATTAGTATAGTTTGTCTGTGAAGTAAATGTGGAATTTAATAAATTGGACATTTTTAAGTGCACATAAAATTAAGAATCTTAGTAAATTTTAGAAAGCTTATTGTATTCTTTACCTTTCAAAAGTTTTACTGTTAGGGGTTTAATTTAAAATTACTTATTTTCAAAATCATTGTCTACTCATAGCTTCACAAGAAAAGAAGAAAAATTGTTTCTCAGTTTGTCAAGATAAAATCTACAATTTCTGTCCAAAGAAAATTTACATGACAGTAAACGTAAAAAATATCTATAATTTGTATCCAAATCAATGATATAAAAAAGTCTCCTACATAATTTTTCTCTTTTATTGAAATCATCATTAAAAAAGTTTGGAAGTTATGTAATTTAACCTACATATATTGAGCTTTTTAATTTCTTCAATATATATATATATATTTTCAAATTTATGCAATGCCAAAACTATTTATGGATATATAATATTTTTAAAAACCAAATCTGTTATCTGACTTCTGCCATACACTTGTAAAATGTAGAGTTTTTTATGCTGTGCAAACTTCTGATTATTTAAATTTTATACATAAAATCTTTTATTTCTTCTGCTTTTTACGAGAATAAAATTTCGTTTTATTATTTCATGAAGAAGATACTATCATTTCAAATGTTAACAAATGTGCATTAAATTTTTAAGGCATACTATTAAAAAAACATTTTTAATTTAAAATGTATTAGTTTTTGAAATTTTATGTTTTTAAAAACTCAGTAATTATAAAACTTTTAACTTTTAATATTACCTCAGACTTTAAACTTTTTATATTACTTCAGTTATGTTTAGCAATATTATGTCAACTTAATGTATTTCAGGGTGATGTTCCAGCTGCTCGCAGTATTTTATCTTTAGCCTTTCAAGCAAATCCAAACAGTGAAGAAATCTGGCTTGCTGCTGTGAAATTAGAAAGTGAAAATAATGAATATGAAAGAGCTCGACGTCTGTTAGCAAAAGCTAGAGCCAGTGCCCCCACTGCAAGAGTAAATTATGCTCTTTATTTAAAAATATTGAAACAATTTTATTTTATTTCATGATTTATGTGATTTTATTTAGTAATAATTACATGAACTTATTATTTGAAACAGGTTATCATGAAGTCTGTTCGTCTGGAATGGGCTTTGGGAGATTTGAAAAAGGCTAATGCTTTACTTGATGAAGGTATTAAGCAGTATCCAGATTTTGCTAAATTGTGGATGATGAGAGGTCAAATTTTAGAACAAGAAAATCGTATTAATGAAGCTAGAGATGTTTATAATCAAGGGGTAAGCCTTTAAGCAAGAGCTTATAAGCAAGAGTCTTTATATTATTTTTTTAAATGCAAGATGGATTTTTGTTATTTGCATTTTAATTTGAGTACTATATTTTATAGATAAAAAAATGTCCAACTTCAATACCTTTGTGGTTACTACTGGCTCAGCTGGAACTAAGAAATGGAGCATTAATAAAAGCCCGTTCAGTTCTTGAAAAAGCCCGATTAAAAAATCCGAAAAATCCACAACTTTTATTAGAGTCTATTCGAGTTGAGTTACATGGTGGATTGAAAGATATAGCTATGAATCTGATGGCAAAAGGTATTTGCTTTGTTTACTAAAATTATTTTATATACTGGTTCTAAAGTAATTTTTTACAATATAATTTAACATTAGATATAAATAAATTTATTTTGCTTTGTGAATTTTCAGTACACTTAAATGATATAGCAGTGTGAATTTTAAAATATATAATAATAAAATATTATTTATTTTTGCTGTAAACTTAAATGGGATAGCTTGATATAGTTTGCAAATTTGGATCTTCACAATTGTTTAAAATATTTATTGAAATCAAAGCATAAAATTAATATTTTAGAGTACATTTAACATCAATTGAATGTAAATAATCAACTTGTCATTTTCAATTCTTGTCAATCAATTTCTTATCAACTTGTAAATTATAAAGACAATACTATATCAAGTTACTCTAAGACTAAAAGGAATTGGATAAATAAGCTTATTGCCAGTTTTATTTGATACTTGAAAGAAGATAGACATTGATAAAGGAATTTATATCATATTTGACATATGTTGATAAAAGCAGGAAAATGAAAAATTTTGATATATGTCCAAATGTAATTTTTTTTTGTTATTGGTTTGGTGTACATATTAGAATACAGATAGGATTATAATATTGATATATATTAAATCCAGTTTTGACAACCCGCAGATTTTTCATTTAAAAAAAATTTTTACAAAACCTAATATTCATATCTTTCCTCAAAATTATATTTTATCGTCAGATTGTGACAGAATTTAGAGTTGTGCTATTCTAGACACTTGTTCTGTTCCTAAATGAACCAAGTCTCATTGCTCTTTAAAAAAATAACTGTCCAATTAATCTGTTTTCTATTTCACTGTAAATGTAGCTACTTTCGCTTTCTTATTCGTTACATGAGCAACACACATAACAAAGAATTGTTTTAACTTAGCTTTCAACATTTGATGAAAGAGTGAAACTGGTATGAATTTCAGTGTAACAATATACTCTGTTGCTGAAAATTACAATAATAATAATAATAATTATCAATTAAAAATAGAAAACTTAATTTTGTGTCAATAAAATAAGCACCATTAAAAAACATTTTTTTGTTTTGAAGTAATGTAAAAAACCATGGCTTAATTATTTTCTCACATTTACGGAATTTTCAAATTTGTCAAAAATTAACAATAAAAAAATTTAAATATATGAGATAATAAATTTCAGAAATTATTTTTTTAAACTAAAAATGTATCTGATTTGTAATAATCCAGTTTTTATTATTTGCAATTATTTAATTTGTAACTCCATGTATATAAAATATTTAGGAACAGATTTTTATTTAAAGAGCAATTCTACTAATAATATACATCTTTCTCTTGTATTGCCTTATGTGATGTTGAATTCCTAATTTCATTTCTATTACAAAATTATTTGTATGAGAAAAGTTATACAGAAAAAAAAAAAACCTATGTGAATTCAAAGAATTACAATATTATAGACTATAATGATCTTTTGGCAGTGTTTTTAGACAGTTTATAAGTGCCTGATACTTTGTTTTGAAAAATATCTGGTGTACAAGTTTTGATAAGTCATATATTTCTAACACAATTTCTAGTCTTGTTTTTCTAAAGACAAATTACTTTTACAAAATCACAATATATATCGCTAATAATTAAATAAACTCAGAATAGGGCATCAATGTACAAACCTGAATATATCTTTATGTATTTATTTAGCTATGCAAGAATGTCCAAATAGTGGAATATTATGGGCTGAAGCAATCTTTCTTGAACCACGTCCTCAAAGAAAAACAAAGAGTGTTGATGCTTTAAAGAGATGTGAACATGACCCACATGTTCTTCTGGCTGTATCAAAGTTAGTCAGTCTATTTACTTTGTTTTTAATAGACACATTGAAAATAATCTCTTTCTTGTAATTTTAATTAATAATGCAATAAATTATCATAACAAATGAATTAACATTGTTAAATTTATTAACAGAGCTAATGAACATTCTTTATGTATTTTAGATTGTTTTGGACAGAAAGGAAGACAAACAAAGCTAGAGAATGGTTCAACAAAACAGTTAAGATTGATCCTGATCTAGGAGATGCTTGGGCATACTATTATAAATTTGAATTGATTCATGGAACTGAGGTACACAATCACTTTTATTTTATAACTAGCCACCTTTGGCAACCAGCTGGCTTGCCATAAGTAATGCGTTCTAAAATTTTCAATTAAATATTTGTGCCTTGCTCTCTTTATCACTTATCAGCCAAATGTATTTAAAGTTCAAACTTCGAAAGTCAAGTAACTCGTATTATTATAGAAGCCTTGCGATTATTTATTCATTGTACTATATAAATCTCTGATTTGTAATCAGGAGTCATGGAATTATGTGAACAATTAATCCATAACATTATGTTTCTATTTCAACACGTGCTGAGTTTTTACACTTTCCTCGGTTTAATTTCCGATAAGAGATAATTTAATCATTACATTTGAGTTTTTGTTAAAGTGATGACAAAGCAATGGTACATACTTAACATGTTCTTGCAGATTAAATTCTACTTTCCTTTTGTGAGAAAGTAATTGTTGGAAAAGGCAGTTACAATATTTTTTTTAAATTCATTAAATATAGAAATTTAATTTATAGGTTCAAACATTGTTATCAATGAAAAAAAAAAGTTATTTTTTAAGTGGATTTAAAAAACAGTTTTAAGCTGTAATATTTTCGGAAATTATTGTAGAAAAATTCCAAATGTAACTTAGTTATTAAATAATTAAAATTTCAAATAAAACTCCTTCAAGGTGTATACTTATTCATGCTCCAAAGTAAATATGTGCATACAATCTGCAGTAGCTGCAAATCATATGGTCTGGTGTGTAGTGCCCTAACACACATGCGCTCACATTCATTCATATATGCAACACATATTCATGTGATTATTAGCCTTGGAGCAATCCCGGGCATTGATTGGCCTGAAATTGATATCTTCTTTAAGATGGTGGATGGAAAGATCTTAAAAAAATCGTGTTTTCACAATATTATTTTATTTTTAAATCAGTCAGTTTTAATGATTGATTTAGGAGACTGATTGATGGAGTAACTTTTGTTTAAAACATTACTGAAAATATTTTGTAAAATGTGGCTCATAGAGCAAGGTATGAAGAAATCAAACTCATTATTCATCAATGTATTTTTTGACTTAAGCTGCATAAAATGTTATTATTTACTTCATTTCAGCCAAGTTAACACTACTAAACAATATGTGTGCTTATTACAAATATTTTACAAATTGGTCGTTTGGTCAGAATTTGAATGCATGTCTTGTATAAATTCAGTCAGGTTTACTGCAAATAAAGATGATTTATTGAATTAATAATTTAGATGTTGCAAATGATCATAGAATCCTTTGCCTTGCATTTATTTTTTTAGAAATTATTGGAATTTATATTTATTTTATTTTATCCAGTCACATGCTGAAAGTTACATTTCTTTAGATTTAATTTGCAATAATAGTTGATTTTTAAAAAAAATTGAACTTATGTCAAAATGATGGCAACACACTGATAAAATTTAATTTTTTTCCCCTTGATACTCGTCCAGTTAAAATTTTATTGTTTTGTCCGAAATATATTGTTGAAAATTATGGTTAAAATGTTTCTTTAAAAATTCGTTATAAATGGAAGCTTAAGTAATATGTTAAAACATTGATACCATTAGAAAGCTAATTTTTTAATCTTTAACTTGATGTAAAAATCGTGTTCGTACGATAATATTTTCGGAAGTTATAGCTGAAAAACTTCGAAATTTTGCTTAATTTTTAATTAATTTCAATTATAATTTAAAAAATTGTTTAAAAAAGGCTCGGTGGTGTACATTTTCGACCTCCAAGGTATGCATGTACCAAATTTGGTGGCTGTAGGTAGAACGGTCTGGCCTGTGGAGTACCAGCACACACACACAATGAGCTATAAGTATATATATATGTTTTGAAAAAATGTTAAAAAAAAATCTTAATGCAACATATGATTTGTTATAAATTGTTGAAATTTTTAGTACTTTGTTTTATATTTATATTAAAATTATATCACAAATATTATTAGTTATGTTTGTGAAAAATAATTTCTTTTACTGTGTACAATTTGCATGGTTAAATGGTTAAATTATTTTTATGGTTAAATTATTCATTTCATTTTTAGGAACAACAAGAAGATGTTAAGAAAAGATGTGTTCATTCAGAACCAAGACATGGTGAACATTGGTGTAAAGTATCTAAAAATATTCTCAACTGGAGGAAAAAAACAGAACAAATTTTGGTTATGACAGCTGCATCACTAAGTGTACCTACATAAGTTCATGTAATTGCTTCTCATGCAGTAGTATGAACAATCTAAAATGAACCAATTCCTGTTTAGTGATTTATTCTTTTGAAGTTTTTAGAATAATGTTTTTTTTTTGTTTTTTTTTTACTTTGTATAAGCAAGGATATTCAATATATAAATAAGATTAAAAGCGATGTATTCATCCCCGCCCCCTTTTATTTATTCAAAGCATAATGAATAACCTCTTTTCCATCATTGTTATATCATATTGTAAATCTTTTCATGATAATAAAATATTTTTATTGTTCAAAAATTGTTTACTTTTTGTTCTGACTTTGCTAATACACTTGTTATTATTATTTATTATTATAGGACTAGTAGAAATGTTTCCAATTAAATTTTGCAGAAAAAGAATTTATCAGATTATGAGTTATTTGTTAAAATTTATATATAAGTTAAGAAGAAATTATGACTGTATATTTCGTATGCAAAATAATTAGTGTCAGCAAAAGAAAGACAAATGTAATTCTGTGCATACTTACTCTCTCTCTCTGTATGTGTGTGTGCATTTCTGTTGAATGTATTAACTTTTTACTGAAAATATAAAGGATAAATTTAGGTATTATCAAGGGTATGCTTATTTTTACTTTTATAAACAGATTTGATGTGATCTCTTCTGTTTGTTTTTTTTTGATTTAAAATAATTTAAAACTTTCTACTGGTTCTAATTAAATGAATTAGTATTTTGTCTTTTTGTAATATAATTTTACAGTTAAAAAAACAAAGCAATTAATTAAATCTTTGAAACAGATTGCTGCTGTTCCTTTTAGCAATATACCATTTTATATTCAAAAACATTTTATCTACAATTACACTTTAGGCTTGAAAATAAACATTATAAAGGATTATAATCTATTTATTGGTTTCTTCAGCATAAAGATTTTAAGCATTAGTTTGGTTTATTTTCATTAAATTAATCATTATCTACTCAAATAGCAATCCAAAAATTATCAATATGAAGTTCACCTATAAAATATGTACTGCATCCATATAATAAAACATACATTGTATTTAGAGAGCGCTAATGCTGCTACAACTGAAACACAAATGAACTGAACCAAATTAAAATAAATATTAGAAATGAATAAATATTAAATTTAAAGACAAAGAATCAAACTGAAGAAAATTTCGAAATACAATATATGTTTTATTGTATAGATTCAGTAAATATTTTGTTGGAAATAGCTTCAAACATGGTAAAATTAAATTAAGTTTAACAAAGTGCAATTGCACTTACAAGTTAGTTGCTTCACACTGACTTTTAGAATTGCATTTTTAATTGGTAAGTGCTCTGTTTTCATATTTTAATGAATTTTTCTTCTCTGTTTTATAGTCTTGTGTTGTTTTGTTTTGCTATGATCTTACTTGGATTTAATAAATTAGAAATGATTTGGCTTTTTCTTGTATAACTTTTTTATTTTTCTATTACTAATTTATTTCCAAAACCCCTCACAGAAAAAAATCCCTGGTTTGATTCCTTGCCTGAGGATGATCCTTGTAAAAGTCTTCAGTCCAGATTCATTATATCTTTCTTCAATTTGGTTCTATGGCTTTAAACTAAATACTTATTTATTTCTAATATTTATTTTTATTTGGTACTGTCTAATTTGTAAATTTAGATCAATGATAGATTTTTTAATACTTAATTAGATTGTAAAAGCTAATATAATGTCTTGAATTTTCTCTACCTTATATCATGTGAACAAATAGTGTAAAAGTAAATATAAAATGTAAATTCCCTATTGGTGTCTCCTGCATTAGAGCTGAAGAATTTGCCTTAACCATATTTTATTTTTCTACCTTCTATCTATCTACCTTTTCTGTTTTTCTACCATATTATCCATTGCTAATACAGCTGAAATCTTTTATTAGTTTTATCTTGAGACAATGGCATGAGTAAGAGAATCACGGATTATCCCAAACTAGGAAGAACTGAATGAAAATAAAGTGGGCTTTTAGTACTGCAGAATTTTAAGTTACAATTGGCACTTGCTTCTCTTTTTCTTAAAGTAATTGGTAAATTCAGATTTTCTCTATTACAAGTGGGTATTCAACCTGTTGACTCTTGCCTATTTTTTCTGTGTTTAAAATGTTATTTGTATTATTTATTTTCCTCCTTTTTACATTAATTTTTTCTTGAAATAATGTTTTTCTCACTTTTTTCAAAATCCTCTTTTTAATTTTAATTATTAGGAAAAGAAAAATTATTATTTATTAAAATAATATCTTAAAAATATTTTTTAAACTTGAGTCTTGATTTTAGTGGTACAAAAACTTGTAGTCCTGGTTTCCATTGCACTGTCATATAATTTAGAGACCTAATTTGAGCACATTTGCGTCTTGTAGTACACAATATATTATTTAGGATTATGCATTGTCTCTTTCACATGAAGTAAAAGTATGGAAAGTGGTATCATCAGTTTTGGTGCCATTCCCATTAATTGATCATATTTTTCAATCATGTTGGTCCTATATAATATATTTCTAAAATATTGTTTAATATTCTTAATAACTTAACAATGTTCTTCAATATTTGGTGCTAATAACGAAAATTATTAAGCTCTGCATAATATATCCTTCATGCAACTACGAGTTCTAAATTTGAGTGTATCATTAATCTATTATTGTAGTGTATTATTGATCTACTTAAATTGACTGAAAAAAGAAGTGAAAATTAATTAACATGGTAAATTCAGTACTGAATGGAATACAGAAACATAGGTAATTTATCAAATGTCTGTAATTAATTCGAAGTAACAAATAATTTCCAAAGTGATACATCTGAATTATTACAAAGATCAAATGTAGAGAGAGAAATGTGATTTATTTCATCTCCATTGTAACGAACTGATATTACTTTAACTGAATACTAAACTGCGATTCCCAAATGACCGTTTCGCAATGGCACATCGGAAGTGTCGATACAATTCGTTTTGTTTTATTTAAAACCTAACTGATATTTTAAAGTTGATTCCGTAAAGCTGCATAATTATTCGAATAAAAGGATAAATAGGTATTCCTTTGTTGAAATTCCTCAGCAGCAAGGAAAATCGTCAGATAAAGGAAATTGATTGTTGTACACAAAAATAATCTAAATATATGGGGAGAAGGGAAAGGTAAGCATTTCTTCTCATACTGGATATGTAATTGGACTTATTTTCTAATTTTAGTTACTATATAATACAATATAGGGAGCAACTTTAATACATAATTTTCGCCAAAAAAAAGTTTATCGCCAAATTTTAACAAAATGGCTAAATGTGGCGGCAACGGCAGCAACATTTGCAAAAACGCCACCGAAAAATGGGCAACCTCTCAAGGCGCCAAATGACTAAATATCAAAGTTTAACCCAGTATTGTACAATGCGAACAAATCAGAGCTTAATAGTGAACAAATATAAAAACATCCGCACCTGTGCAATTAATATTTAATAGGAGTATTTATTTGTTCGTGCACATGGCGAATTTTGAAGAAAATTTGGTCACACTCGAACAACTAACCCTCTAGACTTACAGTACAGTTTACTATAAGGACACTACCAAATGAAAATTTAACTGTTCGAAGTAAAAATTATTTCATTTTTCCTAATTAATGATGCTGGCACTTGTTAAATTTGAAGTTGAGTTCAAAGTATATATATTTTGTGTTTAAACAGGAAGAATACAACTAAATCTTTTAATATTTTTTCTGGATGTTTACAATTACAGCTATTATTACGCTAGTAGTTCAAGTCGCTTAATAGGTAGTTCTTCTATTGAATTATCACTTAACTCTTTTGGAATAAGGTTATAACATTCTCTATTGCCGAAAATCCTATCCTCAATCCATTTCAATCAATCAATCTCTATTGAATTGTGATATTGTTTTGATTTTGGTAATCCGACACAAGCTAAGAATCCGGTCTAAAGCATACATTGGAAAATAAACTCTCTATTGAATGAACTCTTTTGGCATTAGGGGATAACAGCCTTTGTTGCCAAAACCCCCACCCTCATCCCATTTTAATTCATCAACTGATAGGTAGGTCCATGCCAAGGAAGTCTATAGTATAAGAGCCTTTATTGCTTTTATCCCATTCTCTTTACCTTCAAGTCAAAGAAAACCATTTGTATCACACTTTTAATAATTTCTCCAATTAATTCACAGTACAATTTTTCGTAAGAAATAACAAATATTAATAAGTAACTATATGAGCATTATTTTCTGCATAATTGAATTCACAGAGATTTTCTTATTTATTCTCTTAGTAATGTTATTTAAATCAGTTAATGAACAGAATACAAACTATTTTTAAATCATGTATATGAAAATACATTTTAATTTTAAAGATCCAAACAATTATCAGCTTTAAATTATTTTTTTCATTGTTTAGTTGAATATTATTTATTGAGATTTGCTGACCTTTGATTCCTTTTCATATTATTTTTCAATTTATTAATGGTCCATATATTATATGAAATAGCTTAAAAGTTTTATATACATTTAATATGGCTTCTGGTATGAAAAGAAAACGTGTTGTTCTGAGTTTGAAGCAAAAATTAGAAATTGTCAACAGACTTGATAAAGGTGAGAAACTTGCTGCTTTGGCTAAGGAGTACAATGTTGGCAAATCAAGTGTACTCGATATAAAAATGAGGAAAGACTCTTTATTGAAATATGTATCATCTTTTGCAAATGTTGAAAATATGAATATGAGAAAAACTATGAAAACATCATATAATAAAGAGCTTGATCAAGCAGTTTTTGAATGGTATTTAATTCATACAAAAAAAGGGGAAATTTTATCTGGACCTGATATATGCAATAAAGCATTAGAAATAAATAAAATGTTAGGTGGCTCTTCAGACTTCAAAGCTAGCTATGGTTGGCTAAAAAATTTTAAATACCGGCATGGCATTATGCCAGGTTCTGGTAATGTATTAGATATACAAGTTGATGGAAATTGTTCTGCTGAACATTTCACAAAATCATCTTCTGATAATATTCACAATACACACAATGATACAACAACAGAGGCATGGCCTCGAAAGAAGAGAAAACATGTAATGTTGAGTTTAAAAGATAAACTTGATATCATAACTAGACTTCATGAGGGTGAAATGGCTACAAATTTAGCCAGAGAATATAATATTGGAAAATCTACTGTAAATGATATTAGAATGAAACAAGATGCTTTATTGAATTATGTGAATTCTTTTCCAAATTATGATAATATTCACCAAAGAAAGACCATGAAGTCTGCATGTAACAAAGACTTAGATCAGGCTGTTTATAAGTGGTATTCTGATTGTATTGAGTGTGGTAATTTTGTATCTGGTTCAGCAATTTGTGATAAAGCATTGGAACTAAATAAAGAATTTGGCGGAGATCCAGAATTTAAAGCTAGTGTTGGCTGGTTACAAAACTTTAAAACACGTAATGGTCTTCATTCATCCATAAATGAGAAAATTGGTCATTTCAATCCTCCAGATATTTATGTAGAAGAAGATGATGCTTATTCTTCTGGATGGGATAGTGTTCATTCTAGCGAAAACAATATTCATTTTCCTAATTGTGATGTTATTTTAGATGTTCCTGATGAAAGCAGTATATCATATTCAAATGAAAAGAAAAATTCTTGCAATGACACTTTTGTTCAAGCAACTGATAGTAATGAACTCTTGCAGGCATTTAAAACTATTATTGATTGGACTGAAAAACAAAAAGAATGTTCTTCAGCTGATGTGATAAATCTTTTAAAACTTCATGAATTAGCATATGTGAAAGGTTAGAAATAATCTTTTACTTATTAAATTTAAAATGTTTTAGGAGAAATTTTTTTGTTTAATTTTTGAAATGCACGAGCATATTGAACATAAAATTTTAATCTATATTCATCTTATAGAGCTTGTATTAATTGTTTATTAATATATTATTGAAACTGATTTTACTGTCTGCATTTGAGAACCTTTTCATCATATAGTCAAATTTTTCAACTAGTTGCATAATGTGGAAGCTGGATTCTATAACTTTGCTATCTTATCAGTTTATTTTTTAAAAATGTAATACAAAATTGAAGTTATAGCAATATTATCTATAAGAACAATACGTTTCAAAATCTATGACATATATGCTTAATTCAAAACAAATCCTGTATTATTTGTTTTATGAAAATGCCGTCAAATACTTAAAACTTTTTATGTACTGAATTTTCTTCCAGATGTAATTTGCATTCTAATACAAAATTTCAGTTGTTTAAAAATCAAATCTTAAATTACCATTAATGTGAATTGAAGCAAAATCAGAGCTATAATACAATTTGGATGCATTTAATTTAAGCATTTAATACAGTTTTTTTTTAACTTGTAGTTTAATCATTAGTCTTTAATAACAATCAATTTTAAATATTGAAAATTAATGTCAGTTTCCATTTTAAAATACACTCCTTAAGTAAAAGTCGATTTAATGTCCCAGAAGATACTATATCTAACAGCAAGACACATTATGTTTTACTACATCTACCAGTAAGATGCAGTAACTTTTATAACATCAATTTTATCATTATCATAAATTTTAGCTACTTTTTTCATGAACGAGGAAAGATGTTTGGTCAGATATTTTAGAATATTCAGAATCTGCATTTTGTGCCAATTCTGTTTCACGACCAAATTTTCATAAATGAAGAATCTGAGCTGACATTTTTTATCATTATTTTGAACATTTGCAAGACTTCTGCTGTTCCAATTCTTATGCTGTTATATTTACAATTTTTAACCATAACTTTAAATTAATGTTAAACATTAGCAATGTCTGGATCAATTTGACTCCAACGTTCTGGCAAAAAAAAGAAATGCATTATTTTATTGATTTTTTTATATTCTAATCTATCTTCCTATCAAGGGTATGGAAAGTAACAGATTTTAATTTTTAAAAATTCCTAGAATTTCTACACAAAAGAAAAGGATGGCGTCAAAAAGACCTTTTGCATATGCTGATGGGTCAATATCTATTTAACTATATATAATGATTTACCAATTAGCTCTCTCAGTGCTTTCAATTACAGTTGTCAGATTGCAATTCCAGTAAATAAATGCTTCTTGTTTTTATTTTTATGGCTTTTGCTTATTAACTGAATGTCTTTGGCAAACTTTAAGCTTGAACATACCTCATTGGCAAGCATAATAAATTAACATCTTTGAAGATTATATATCTATTAACTGTATGTATACAGTTAATGCACACGCACGCATATATATATATGTATAGAACAACGTATTATGATCTTACAGTCTCTTCTTTTATAATTGAAAATCTCTGATCTAGAAAAATACCTAAAAATCTGTTATATAATTTTTGGTTAAGTTGATTATTGAATAATTTATTGAAGCCATGAAAAGAGGTATCTAAAAATATTTTTTGAGTGTGAAGAATAAGTCAGCTTATAACTTCATATAAAAAATAAAAATAAGCAGGATTACATAAATAATTTTACTTATTTTATTCTTTGTTGATTTTTAACCATTACTTAAATAACAAAAGTTGGTTTGAACCTAAATAATGTTTAGATGGTTTGAAAAAATATATTATTTGAGTTATATATATGATTTTTTATTGTAAATTATGGTAATATACTGATATTCTGCTAAGTTTTATGTGAAAAGTTTATTTAGTCTTATTAAGTACTAGCCGTCTTTGGCGATCAGCTGGTTCGCCATGAGTAATGCGTTCTAAAATTTTCAATTAAATCACATATTCATTAGCCAAAATTTAAGAAATAGTTAAAGTTAAAAGATTCAGTTATTAGTAGTTAAAGAGTCGGTAACTTTATTCGGAAAAACTTTTTGAGTTTAATGCTCTAGCAGTTTATCGATTATGCTTCGAAAATATTAAAAATGTTTTTTTCGGTGATGTTGCCAAAATGCTTAATATGTTTTTTTAAAGAAAGCGAAAAAGGGAAAAAATTACTGAATTAATGATACAGATATTACAAACGATTATAGAAATATGCTATTAAGCCGGGATTCCATTGCATATCCTGTCTAAATTCGATCAGGTTTACGGTAAAGAAGATTTATTGAATTAATTATTTAGATATTGCAAATGATCATAGAATCCTTTGCCTTGCATTTATGTTTTTAAAAAATATCACATTTTATATTTCTTTTATTTTATCTAGTCACGTGTTGAAAGTTGCATTTCTTTAGATTTATTTTGCGATGATAATTTTTTTCTATTCGAACTTCTGGCATTCTTTTATTTTATCCAGTCACGTGATAAAAACATGATTAAAATATTTCTTTAAAAATTCATTAAAAATAGATATTGTTACGTTATAAATTAAAAAAACTAATACCATTAGAAAGCTAATTTTTTAATCTTTAAATTGATGTAACAATCATGTTTATGCGATAATATTTTCGGAAGTTTTAGCGGAAAAACGTCGAAATTTCGCTTAAATTTTAATTAATTCAAATTCTAATTAAAAATTCGAAAAAAACGGCTCCAAGGTGCACATTCCCAACCTCCAAGGTATACATGTACCAAATTTGGTAGCTGTAGGTCAAACGGTCTGACCTGTAGAGTGCCAACACACACACACACATTGAGCTTTATTATAAGTATAGAAGATTTTATATTCAAAAATATACATTAATTTTTCCTCATGTAAATGGAACATGTTTTACAATATTATTGTATTCTATGTTTGAATGTCTTGATGTATTTTCTATTTTATATACTCGTATATTAACCACATATCATTTACAAAAGTTATTGTTTAATTATTTGCCACTGGCGAACATAATCAACATTAATTAACCTGCTATCATTGCTAATTATTCACTGACTTACAATTAATCGCAAATGTCTTTTGATAACAAATACATTAATTTATCTATGCTTTTGAATATATGCCTTATTTTATTGTAATTTTGTAAATTTTAATTTATTCTACAGGGATGTCTGTTGCATTTAGTAGTGACGATTCTGAAGCAATTAATCGCAAAGTTGACATAGCTAATGATGAAAGAAGAAATGAATTGATTTCTATTGAAGAAATGTATGAAATTGATAAATGCATTAAATGGATAAAAGATCATGATTTTTCAAAAGTAATTGCATTTTAAAATTCTTTGATATATATTTTTTTATAACTGACTGAACTTAAGATATTTGATTTTAATTAAACTTATATTAATAATTTAATGAATTATGTTTAATTGTATTAAATAAAATTCTGCTGTTTTCACACAAAATTTTTATGATTATTATCAAATAAATCAGTTTCACAAGCATCAATTTACAAAAATTATTCTCTTTCTAATGATAATACCTTTAGAATTTTTTAAATCCAATTTTATTAGGTTTTGAATCATTATTGTGTGTATGTATTTTGCTTTATATTTTTACTAACTGATTTTAGATTTGTATGAAGTCGTAAGTATTGATGTTTCCAGTGTGATTTCAATGTGTATCGAGAGATTTAAAAAAAAATCATTTGATTTCATTTATTGTTACTATTAGCTCTATATTTTATCTTGTAAAAGTAGAAGTATTTGATTTGGAAACTTTGGTTCAAATTCTTTTTGCTGGGTATCTTTAAACATAATCAATTTTTAAAATCTCTAACATTTAAAGGTTGAAGATTACTAAATACATTATAAAAAATAAGACTTTAAATTTTAAATATGGAGCAATAAAAATTTTGAATTGTTTCTTTGTTGATGCCTACTTCTTGCAAATAATGATATAAAATACTTTTCTTCAGCAATACAAAGGAATAGGCTTAAAATATATTCAAGACCAGAAAAAAAATTATTTTGTTGTTTTTTGGTTGTATTTGTTACACACTTGTTATTTTTATCTTCTAATTATAGCTATGTTCTACTTTTTTTGAAATTCATTATATAAATTATTCTGTTAGATTGAATCTTATGTTTTACAGATTGCTTTGCAATTTCCTGACAGCATGCTGGGTGATGCTATGACTGTTTCTTTAACACTTGGTGAAATGTCTGGAAAACAAGTGTTTGTACTTGGTGACACATCATATGGAAGGTTAGTTTACTCTAGTGGCCATTTTCTTTTAAAACTTGTCCAGAAAGTATTTATTATTAATAACTTTATTTTGAACAGAAATTTAAATTTATATCATTTTTAATTCTAATACCTGATTATTTACTAAAATGTTGCTATTATTAAAGTTGGCAAAATCTGTGACAGTATGAAAAATAGAGCCCCCCCCCCTCCCCCTGTAGTGATGTAGTAGGGATGATCATGATTCTGTGATAAATAAATGAATATGAGTATTCTTCTTTGTGAGGTTTTTGTTTATGGTACACCAAGAAACTTTCAGAGTGACTGGCTTTATTTTACAGAATAAAGAAATTTGATTTCTGATATAAATAATAAATTTTTTACATTTTTAAAAATAATTTTAATTTATTTATTGTTCTTTTTAATAGTTCTTAATTTTCTCCTAATTTTATGATGATGGTTTTTTCCAAAATAATAAAAAGATTTTTAATGTTCTTACATATTTTATTTATTCTAAATTTAAAACATCCATTTTTATTTGATTGTTTCAAAAGCGAATTTTTTCTTTGTTTGATTCTTATAAACTATTATAAACTATTATTTCTCATATTATTTTTGAAGATATTTTAGTAATATGCTACAAAAAAATGTAGCAACTATATAAAAATGCTTCTTATATCAGAGGTAGTATTCCTTTTATTCAACATCTTTGTATAGTTAAAAATAGATGCAAGTGCTGTTTTCTTTTATATGCACTTTTCATTGATCAATTAATAATATTTTTATTATTGTTTGAAACTTATGAAAACATATAAGTAGTTATTAAAATTTCTACATTAAATATTTATTTATTTTAAATGGCTGGTAATGACCAGCCAACTTTTGTTGACCAATTATCTGCTCGTCATATTATTAGTATCAATTTATTTATATCAACCAAGTTTGATTAATTATGTCATTTATCACAAGGAAAATACTATTTAAAATTATAATTGCATCTGACATCATCTTTCATTTGTGGAAGATACTGCATGTCTGTAGATTAAAATTTTTAAAATTAAAATGAAAAATTACAAATTCAGATGTTTGAAGCAGCATACTCATAAAAGTCAACATTCACAATACAGCATGAGCTGTAATTATATAAGTGCATAAACAATTAAAATTGCATCACTTACTAATATTTTGCTGAGTCAAAACTTCTAAAGGATTGTGTGCGTTTTAATGGCTGAAGGTATGAAAAATTAAAATACTTAGAAATTTCTTCTTATTTTAAGATTAAACTTGTGTTGAGATTTCAAACAAGAATTTTGATCACCAAGTCAAAACATTTCTCTCTTATTTGAAGCCATTTCATTATACAATTGAAGATGCATCTCCCTTGAATGGAGCCAGTTTAGCATCATGTATGATTTAAGGCTTTGTAACAAGCCTTTGCCAGCTTGTAATTGCGTACTCAGACATTAGTGTCAGATTAAGGTACAAAATCAAAAACAGTCTCCTTTAGTAGTGCTGCTTCATCAATTTGAGTTGTTCTTTCTCAATCAAGCATTTATTTGATTTATCTATTCTCAAACTAATAAATGTATACTTTTTAGATATATCTCAAATTATGTTTATTTTCCTCAAATTTGTTTGTGAAAAGTTTGGCTTCTGAACAAAAAGTCACATGACAAACAAAGAATTCTATTGATTACAGTTTCTGAAAGAGTACAGCTCATTGCTTCTTGCTGAATATTTCTATAGATAAGTGAAGCATTGATATATGAATATTATTATTCATCTGAATTTTTGAATAAATTGGTTGTTCAAGTTAAAATAATGTAATTTACAGTTAAAAGTCATAAGTTTAAATATCAAAAAAGGTATGTCTCTATGATTCAATCTCAGTAAAACATAAGCTATAAATATATAATACCTTTCATTCCAGATATTGCAGAGCTCACTAGACTTTATTGCATTCAGTAGCTCAGCAATTTCTGAAATCTTAATATCTTCCACTTAAGCTCCAGAGTAGTTGTCTTTTACAGACAGTATGATTGGAATTTCTGGAAATTTCTCTGCATTTCAAAAACTAAGTTTCTTCATGTTTTATTTCCCAAAGAAGCATTGGGAACCAAATTCAGTTGACAAATCATAAAGATGCTTACAAGCCGAAATTTGTTGCAACATTGTTCTTGCACAATAAATAGAGAGCATTCTGATTTGATGGTATGATTACAAAAGGCCAAAATCAATTTAATTATTGAACCTTGGTCTCTGTCAAAGCTCAATTTTTCAAATGGAAAAAGTAGGCCAACATTGATGGCATTTCACTATGGAATTCTGTCTAGGTATTTTTTTTTCTTATTGAAAATATACAGTAAAATTTATTTTTTCTTTCAAAAATAAATTTCATGTAACTAACTCGCAAAGCAGAATATGTAATTAACTATTTGATGGTATTTTTTTCAGTATAAAGATTTATTTTACTATGCATGGAAAAAAGGAAATTAATTCCAAGAAAGCAAATGAATATTTTCTCTTCAGTTTTGCATGCTTACTTGGAATTATCTTGATAATTTTCCTTGATATAAGTGAATATCGTTACCCGAGTTTCTGCTATATCACCTCTAATTACAGGGTAACAAACTGATTTCCAGTTTATTTGTTTGGAATAATAGCAATGAAAAATTTCAATTAAATTATTCATTTGTAATTTCTTTTAATATCCTCAATGGCGAAAAATGTTTTAATTTTAGGTTAATAAATATTTAACTTGTATTAATGCATATCAAAGGTCTTGTATTGCTCAGTGCTGTACATTTCTTAATTTTCTGTAATCTCACCTAAAATTTAAAAGTTCGATGATCAATGATTAAATTTCAATTAATTTAGTAATACACTTACTGAATCCAAAAGTATAAATAAGGATAGAAAATAGAATCATTCAGCATTGAAGTTTCGTGTGGGCTGTTGAATATGGTTTTAATACCTCACAGATGCTTATTCAATAAAAATTTTATTGATTTCATAAAAAAAATTGTTGCATTGCAATAAGAAAGAAAAACCTGAAGCTTAAATTGCAATGATATATTTTATATCCTAGCTTATTTCAAGGAGGAGCTGCTGATGTAAAATTTGACAGCATTTAAACATCATTGTTAATTTCTAAATTTAAATTTTAACTATAATTCAGAAAATTCAGAATTCAGAAAATAAAAATTTAATTTACAAGCATGTTTCTCTTAAAAACCTGTTCAGTATGGAAAAATTAGTTGCATCTCCCTACTTTGATAGTCGAAAATAGAATGAAAATACAAAATAAAATGTTTATGATAACAGTTAAAATTATTTGAGTCAATTGCTTTGATGAAAAGAATATTTAAAAAAATCTTTTAGCTTAATTAGGATTATATTTGTTTAAGTATTTATAGCAACTAATTTATTATAGTTGGTATATATATATATATATATATATATATATATATATAAAATTTTAAAATAGTGTAAAATTCTTTTTTCCTGTAGTACTTTATTAAATTATGTTCCAGAGATTTCAGAATTAATTTTTTAAAAATTTATTATAATTTTATTTAAAATTTCACCAAAATGTTTAATTTCTCATTCTTTTTACTCAAACCAAATTTGGTATGTTTAGAAGGTATCTTTTTAGTATCTTATCCCTTGAATAATTTTCCATATTAACAAGAGTGCAGACATAAACACTTGAGTGACTGTACTTTAAACATCTGAAAATAAAATAAAATAAAAATATTCTTTTTATCATTTCAGTTGCTGTGTAGATGAAATATCTGCTGAACATGTATTAGCTGATGCTATTATTCACTTTGGCCATTCCTGTTTAAGTCCTACAAAACGTTTACCAGTTTTATACGTATTTGGTAAAAAGGATATTGATATTGAAGATGTTACAAATGCCTTCCAACAGATCTTTCCTGATAAGAAAAGCTCTGTAATTTTACTTTATGAAGTGATGTATTCATATGTTGTAGGTAAGGATAACTTGTTGCCAAAGCTATTTTTTAATTATAAAATAATTTGAACTATATATTTAAAGTTTGTGTTGTGTAATTAATTGATTTAACTATCAAAATTAATTAAGGTTGACAAAATTTAAAATCTTTCATTTCTTGATCTGAATTCCGCTCTTTAATTATTTCCAACATATGTGCATTTTAAAGTGGATGAATAATACAATTCTCAAAACAAAATGGCTGGGATAAAAATATATAATGCCTATTTCATTCTTTTCAAAGGCACCCAAGACTCTCTTTCCTAAATTGGCACATGTTAGATAAAGTTCTCTCTGAGTAAAAGCATTAAGAAAAGAACTTCTTTCTCTTTAATTCATGTGTTCTGACAAAAATAAAATCGTTCTATCTTTGACCTCATGCAGAAAATATATGCACCCATAGAAAAGGTAAACTCTTTTCAAAAAGCATCTTCTTTGTATTGACTTAATTGTTCTAAAAGGAATTTTTATTCTAAATTATGTAAAACTTAAAAATTATCTTATGTATATTTTATTTTATTGATCAGGCTTAGTGAAAACTGTATTTTACAGTGAGATTAAGTAAAATATATTATAAACATTATTTATTGCCTGTTTTCAGATACTCTAACTGAAAGATTAAAGAAATATGATAATCTGGTTGTATCTCAGTTGGAAATTCCTGGAGAGAATTCTTTATACTCAAGTGATTCAGAAGTCAGTGGAAAAGCTGTCATTACAAAATTACACAGACATTTTCTGATTCCTTTTGAATTATCATTAAAGGATTATAAAGTTTTTTATGTTGGATCAAGACTTGTTACACTTACAAATTTCATGTTAACACTGAAGAATTGTTTGTTTTACTCATATAATCCTGTATTGAAGCATGCACAAGTTGAAACCTTAGATGTCAATAAACATTTAATGAGACGGTATTATTATATTGAAAAAGCTAAAGATGCGAATATTATTGGTATTCTGGTTGGAACTGTTGGAGTGTCAGAATATATGTCAATCATCAAACATTTAAAGGAATTAATAAAACAGGCTGGCAAAAAGTCATACACTTTAGTTGTTGGCAAATTAAATAGTGCAAAATTGGCAAATTTTGCTGAAATTGAAATATTTGTTAATGTTGCTTGTGTTGAGTCATCTTTAATTGAAAGTAGAGACTTTTATCAACCAATAATTACACCTTATGAACTTGAGATTGCACTAAATCAAGCCCGACAATGGACTGGAGATTATGTTGCAGATTTTGCTGAATTACTACCAGGTAAGAATTTCCCTAGTGATTAAAGTAAAAGTTTAATTTTTATATAACAGTTTTCTCCCCTTTTTATTTCACACCACAATGAAATTAATACTGCTTCTTGAAAAAGTTTATTGGTGGCTTTTATGGTGGAAGGGAGGAAGTTTATTGGTGGAAGGGAAGAAAAGAAAACTGTTATGGAACTCAACTTTTTCTTTAAACTGAGAAAATATGTCAATTAATTCCTTATATAAGTTAATTGTTTAGTGTACAAATTATTTTTTCAGCTAATATAATATTTTCAGGGAAATGTTGAATATGCATAATTATGTATTTATTACATTTTGTTACTGTTGTGCCAGTTTTTATATTGATTGATAAACAATTCCTTTTTTAATTTCAAGATCTGATAAATCATTTTAAAGATATTTATAAAACTGTTTTTAAAAATATAAACAACTTAAATTGGCAATGGAACAATTTATAATTGAATTGTTTGCATAAGAAAATCAATTAATCTAAGCAAAATTTTATATATTACTGAATGTTTGCTTCAATTTCAACTTAAAAATAATGTGTTATTAAAGTTTTTAATATTTCATATTTAAATTTATTTTTGAATTAAAAATGAATTATTATTTCAAAAAAAAAAAGTTGTAAATCATGGAATAAAATGGATTGCATCTAGTTTGTAATTGTTAGTATCTATTTTACTAATTTAATGCGCTGAATTATGTTGCTTATGAAATATAATTCTAATTAATTTGAAGCTATAAATAAAATTCAATAAGTATTTTTATTAAGTCTGTGTTATTATAATATTAACAAATACATTGACATTGTGTTAACAAATTCACCACCCCACAAATGTAATTACAACATATATTTAATTAATACAAATGTGCATTATTGAAAAATGTTCTTTAAATTTTTCAGATTCAAAGAAAAGTTTCATTTTTAAAATAAAAACACTGAAATATTTTAAAAAAAATTTTCTTCTTTAAATATTTTTTAAAATCATTAAAATATATTACATTTATTTTAAAGCTAAAATATGGCAAGGAGTGGGTATGATACTCCATTATACTCCTTTATTCTTTTTTTGATCCAAGATAATGGTAATCAATTGACAATATTCGAAAGGATAAGCAAATGTGATATTTTACTCTGCACAGAAACAACATTTTGAAAAAAATAATTTCTCTGCCAAAAAAAGAAAGTCAATGGAAATTCATTTCTGAAGTTAGTATTTAAAAAAATATATCTTTTAACATTTTGTTGAAGTAATTTAGTTATCAAAAGAAAAAATTGTTGCTTGCCTTAAAGGTAGCTATGTTTAATCTGTGGGAAAATTTCAATTCATATATGCATATTCATATAATCAGCTCATAAATAAATAAACATATATGTGTACTGTGATTTTTCTTATCAACCAGTTGGTGGAGTGTATATATACACTGGTTTTTAAGGGACACCTATAATTACCTTAAGATACCTTAATTATTTAATTACCAAAGCCATTGAATGAGGCTAAATCATATCACATCCAGGAAACTAGTTATCTCCAAGATGCCACTTTGAATGTAATTCTGATATTTGTTTGAAATTGTAAATGCATAGTGTGATGCACCAAAATAAAAGAAATATAAGGAGTTCTCATTATAAACTTTAGTTCAATAATAACAAAAATGATTGCATAGATTTAATATAATTTATTTGAAAATATTATATAAAATATATTAAATATATTGTGAAATAAAACTTTGACTAAAACATCAATAACTGGTCCGTTTTTCTTTCAGCATTCATCACCAATTTGATAATTTCATCACTTTGAAGTATAGATAACCAATTACTTATTAATCTTTTACTTATATTATTATAACTATTATTATGTGATTTTCTGATAAGATGCTGCATATCAAATTTGATTGATATGATTTAATTACTCTCATTAATACCAGTTCTCTTGGACAACTATATTAACAGCATTAATCTTGTTTTTTAATAATTGTTCCTTTTTATTTGCCGTTCTGATTTTCATTAAATCAAATTGTACAATATCAATTTCTCATCTTAAATGAATGCAGATAGGAGTTGCTTAATCTGAATAGCATGAAAATTTGATTGATCTAATGCTTCTAAAAAATGCATTGAGCAACAAATACAGTATGTCAAATTCATACGCAACCATGATAATCAAGACTGAATTAATTTGAAGAATGTCAGTTTCTAACTATTTTAAGTAATCAATTTCTTAATATTTAAATTTTGGAAAAATTGTTATTTACTTTAATTTTGTAAACCTTACATCGGTTTAAGACTTTCAGGAACTGTGGTTTCGTATGAAGTTATTTCTTTCATATCCTCCTTCTTTTCTTCATTTGATCATTTATCAATAAAAATGAATGTTTACTCTCTACTAATAATCAAGATGAAAGTATATGTTGGTGTGCTATAGACCTGAACGGTTGACTAGGGCTACCAAACTTGGTCAGATATATTATAAAGCTTGGGAAAATGCATTTCAAAGCAATTTTTTGTAAAAATTTTGATTTATTAAAAATCAAACCAAATTTTAACATAAATCTCTAAAATATTATTGCACAAAAATGATTTTTACCCCTTCTTAAAATCTTAAAGATTATCTTTTAGATGCCAATTTAAGAATAGCCTTAATTTTTCCAGAATTTCAGCAATTAAAAAAATACCTAATTTTTAATTGCATATTATGTTATTGCCCAGAAATGTAAATCATTTTCATTGCTCTATGGATATTCCTTTGTTTTTTGTTTTTTGCCAAAAGTTGAGAAAGTATTCTGTTTAATATTCGTGTAATTTCTATAATTTGAATTAATTTTTAACTAAAAAATGAAAGTTGTATGAACCCAATAATGTAGTTTTATAAGCACTGTAATGTTATGAGACTGTAATGTTCATTAAAAAATAATATATTCATATTATAATAGTTCATATGTAACTATATGAAGATGACATGACTTAAATGCATCTGACAAAGCAATGGCATACGATGTTTTGGTATAGTTGGTTGTTAGAATCACTTACATGAAGTTTTGCTTTTGAGATTTAATTGAAATCAAATACAATTAATATGTCTGGCAAATCAGTTAATATTTAATAAAGATGAAGATGGCATCTGTAATTCTAAATGTGTTTTTAAATGAATCAGCTTTGTTCACATTAGCTAAAATAAACATAGTGTATTTCTGAAAGAAGTAAATCAAGTTAATAATATTTTTGATGGATAATATTAAATAATTATTAGATAAATATGATGAAGTAACATGGCAGGCATTTTATCTTATTTGGTTTTATTTATGTATAAGACAAGTTATTTACTATTTATTTACTTTAGTTTATAATTTGTTTCTTTTTGATACAGAAGCAGTGTCTGATTAATCGTTCATAAAACATATACAGTTGAGATTCATTGTCTTAAAATCTCATTCAAAAATATTATTTCATGCCTAGTATAAGCTGTATTTTTATATTTTAAATTTATGCCAGTATAATTACCATATAATTTAAAAAGTTTATAAAAGTATTTTCATAACAAAATTTTGATTTAAACTGTAATTGGGATGAATTTCATTTAGAAACACTATTTTTTGCCTTTATGCTATGCTTTACCATAAGCACTATGCGATTTTTAGCATTGATTTAAGCTTTTCAGTGTGATATCTTATCTTTTTAATTTATAGTTAAAGTAGTATTATAAAGTGTTAATGAACTTTCATATTTTTAGAACAGTTTCAGATGGCTTAATATGTATTTGTGTTATATTTCAAGCTAGTAACATGATGGAAGCAATCTGGATATATTATGAAATATACTAATAAATAAAGTTGTGAAATAAAGGCATAAAGTGTTGAAACTCTAATGAGAATATTGCCATGTGAGATATGTTATCTTTTGTGTATTTATTATTACAAAAATTAATTCTTTCAATGTAGGAGCTGCAAGTTATATTTCTTCTGAAAAAAATACTGAAATGAAAGGCGATGTATCGTTAGTTACTGGGAAAATTCGTCATATAGGAACATCTACCTCAAGTAAAGTAGATGATGATTCAGCTGCTACTTTAGTCACAAGGAACAATATGAAATTATTAGCTATTCATTCAAATGCTGCAGGTTTGTTCATTAATCTACTATTTTTTATTAATTCCTTCCTTTGTTTTATGAATTAAAATACAAAAATGCAATACAATTATTATTTTCAAATTCTCAATTTTTAAAAATAAAACCCTTGCACAGAGGAATTGTGCTAGATAAATGAAATTCAGTAACCAAGTTTGCATATTTGAAAGATGACATCATTCAGATTTGGAACTACCAACAACACTATGAGCATTCAAATCATGTTTACCTTAAATAAGGGGGTTTTAATTTCGTGAGCGGTATTTAGCTTTCACATTGAAAATTGTGGGGACAGCTGATGATTTCCAAAATATCTTTAAGGAAGTAAAGAAGGTTGTAAGAGCAGCTTATTTAGTTTGAACATAGTTATGCTGCTAAGTTTCAATAAGAAGTTTTTTTTTTTTTTTTTGCTGTATTACTGAGTGTTTTGTCAAGGAATATATTGGTTGTGATTGATTATTGTCAACAGTTTTCATAGGGAAATCAAGATCCTATAGTATATGTGTCATTATGGAATAGAGAAACCATGTTATTCATCCCGTGGCTGTGATGTATTGTACAGAATATTTACTTAAAATTCTTTAGAGAATTGAAGATTACTTCATTTTTAATTTGACTGTTTCTGAGCATAGGTTTTTTTTTTCATCGTTGCCATTTGCTTTGATAAAATTTTTACATAATTCAGAAATAACTCAGTTTCTTGGAAGATAAAGATCCGAAATTAGGATACAACCTATTTATTTGAGCTGAGTTTTGGTGAGGCAGTTTTTCACTAAGTCCTCTTTTTATTTTTTTATTATTTAACACTAAAATACTTTTGTGAACTATTTCTTGTAGCCATTTAAAATTGCAGACTTTTGATAATTTGGTCAAATTTTTTGCATGATTTTGTCATTCTTGATATGAATCCAGACATTAATCTGTAGTCTTACTGAGAGAGAGCTTAGTTCATTATTCAACAGCATTAGCAAACAATAGTACATTGTTTTTATAATTTGCAACTGAATGTATTTCTGTATATGGGATTTTTTCTTTTTTTGCTTGATATTATACTTTTTTTTTTTTTCAAAATAGTATATATTTCACCATTTTGATAATTTATGACAGCTCTATATAAATCTAAAAAAAGTGGTATAAGATACTTTTAAGTTTAAAAATGTTTACATATTTTGTTGAATTTTTTAACTTGACTGTTTGATTGATAAACATCTGTCATTCTAATCTATGAATTCAGGTAAAATTTTTCAAATTAATTACTTTCTCCAGGGGAATTCCTAACACAAAAAAGTTGGAAAGGATTGGAACAACATCTTGGTGAAACACCAGTTGCTGAAATAGAAGAAGGGCAGAAAGGTTTAGCATCTAAATATGAAGATGAAAAATTGTGATGAAAATTCTTACATGTAGAGTAAGAATTAAGATTTAAGGAAAATTTTCATCTTGTACAATAAATATATTTTTACAAAGTAATATACTATTTTATTTTTAAACATTGTACTTGATACATGCAGAATAATATTTAAACTCACTTTATTTCTTGATGTTTCATCTATATTGCTTTATTACTTTCGTGCTCTTTGTGTAATTGTTACAGTAAGTTCTTTTTAAGTTAAAGGATTCCACTCTAGGGCAACTGTGTAATTGAATCAAAATTAAAAAAACAAACAAACAAACTTATTTCTTTGCTTAAGTGGTTCAAATAGTCAATTTTCCAGCATTTCCAAATTCTTTAAACATATATGGTAGTATATGTGACAGACAAAGTGACAACCTATTATTAGAAATATCCACAATTTCCGTTTCATGTATTGAAGTAATGGAGCCAGTAAAATGTCCAGGAGTTAAAACTTTATATTCATTAAAGCTGTCTGATAAGGAAATTAAAGGATGTGAATTAAGTATATCTTCAATATGAATTAATACTGTTTCTTCAATTGTTATTTTAGTATTAGCTAAAGCTCTATAAAGATGATGTTTATATGATTTTATTCCTACCTTCTATAAACCTCTGAAATTTTGGGAAATGAGGGGGAATAAATTTCCATTGATTTGATTCTGCTGAAAGGTAATGGGCTAAAGTCTCATTAGTCTGACAAACTAGATTTTTTTAAGTGATTTAATTCTGAAACTGCACTCTTGAAATTAGATGCTTTATCGTACACCAATGTTGAAATATGGCCTTTACAGGCACAGAGTCTCTTTAAAGATGCAATGAAGGCTTCAATCATCAAATCTGTTATCGTTTCTAGGTGAATAGCTTTAGTTGACAAACATATAAAAATTGCTACACAAACCTTTGAATATATTCCCTTTCGTTGTTTTTTAAATTTTGTTTGAAAAGGGCCATAAAAACTATCCCAGAATTTACAGAAGCGGGGGCAGCAATTTTCCGACGGGGGGGGGGCAGGGTGGCAAATAACATTTTTCAAATTTAACTTTCAATCAATTTTACATTTAACAGATATATAATTAATAAAAACTAATTATAATAACTAATTATTTGGACTGTTTATCAAATAATTATTGTATATATGCTTGCAAATAATTTCGATAGAGACATTTTTTTGATGAAAAGAAGATAATGAATCAGTTATACCGCTTTGATATTGTAAATATTATGCATTATTTAAAAAATTGCATGACAAAATAAAATAATTATTGAAGCAATAGAAAATAATTATTGAAGCAATAGAAA
>JAPMOQ010015927.1:7716541-7734917 GCA_026543055.1 Argiope trifasciata | reverse complement strand
AAAATAATTATTGAAGCAATAGAAAATAATTATTGAAGCAATAGAAAATAATTATTGATTTATTATTGCACTATATACATATATTATTCGCGAAGTTTTAAATAATATAAGTGAAAAATATAGCATTTCAATTTATGGTTATTATTTACATATTAAAGACCTATTCTGCTGCCATTGCTAATCATTTTCAAAAGATTCACTGGAATTTAATATATTAGAAAGAGGAAGAACTGATGTAAAACAACACATAATGTTAAAGTTACATATATACACCGAAGAGCCATTACATTATGACCACCCTCCATCTATGAGAATGGGCTCGTCCAGGAGCAGAACCACTGCGCGTGCATGGTTGATATTGGAGTATATAAAATGGGAATGCAGTGTCTTTCTAAACATAGTGCGATTAGCCACATAATGGGAAAAGCAGCGGATTTATCAGACTTTGATAAAGGTCAAATCGTTATGGCTCGGCGACTTGGAACATCAATATCAGAAACGGCGTGTTTAGTGGGCTGTTCACGTGCAGTTGTTGTGAGCACATATCAAAGGTGGTGCAGGGATGGTGAAACGGCAAGTCGCCGGCCAAAAGTGCGTCGTCCACGCCGCATTGATTCCAGAGGAGAGTGGAGATTGCTATGCACTGTTCGCCGTGACCGAAGGGCTACAACAGCCGAAATCACCACCAGCTACAACAGTGGTGACCCAGGCAGTGTTTCTCAACATACTGTGCAGCGTACATTGCTGCGTATGGGCATACGCTGCCGGAGGCCGAAGCATGCTCCTGCACTAACGGAACGTCATCGCCAAATGCGTCTGCTATGGGCCAAGAAACATCGGGATTGGACACCAGAGGAATGGAAGAAGGTTGCATGGTCCGACGAATCACGTTTTCTGGCCCATCACCTCGACGGGCGTGTGAGAATACGCCGATTTCCAAATGAATCCCTTGCTCCCGGATGCACAGTTGGACGGAGACAAGCCGGTGGTGGGGGTATTATGGTGTGGGCAATGTTTTCATGGAGCATAATAGGACCCATAATCCCCATAGAACAATCCTTGACGTCTGGAAGGTACATGAACATGGTTGCAGACCAGGTTCACTCATTCATGGGAACAGTGTTTCCGGCGGAGGATGGCGTGTATCAAAAGGAGAACGCACCATGTAATAAAAGTCGAATCATCATGGATTGGTTCGAGGAACATTCCAGTGACTTTCAAGTCATGTCTTTGCCCCCCAAACTCACCTGACATTAATCCAATAGAGAATTTGTGGTCCTATTTGGAAAACCAAATTCGTGCTGTCACGCCACATCCTCGCAATGTGATGGAATTGCAGGACCAGTTGGTGAGCGCTTGGTACCAGATACCTCAGACTACCTATCAGCACCTTGTGGAATCAATGTCACGGCAAGTACTAGCAGTTTTGAGGGCTAAAGGTGGCCCTACATGTTATTAGCAGGGTGGTCATAATGTAATGGCTCTTCGGTGTATATAACCTAATTATTTGTAAAGCATTCCAATACAGCAAATATTCTTTTCTATTTTAACTTTACTATGATCATCCATAAGGATTTACACTTTCAAAACACTTGCAAAACTTTTTTAAATATATTTAAAAGATATGTTTCTATAAATTGGTAATTAAGTAATACAAGATTAAATTAAAATAATAAGTAGGATTTTACTTATTACTCACCTCATACATAGTAGGTTTCTATATAATATATTGTATTTTTAGATCAGTCTTGTAATTGTTTTGAAGAGAAGGAGGTTTTTTTCCTTTTCTGTACTTGAACCCTTGGTAACAGCTTGAGATATTTAGCCAATCGGCGGTGAAGGGTTCGAATGATTTTACAACTAAATTTCCCTCGGCCATAAATTTACGAAGGTCAACCTATTTTAGCCCCCCCCCTTTTAATAGATGTGGGGCATCATCAAATTACAAGAGCATCAAAAAAGGTGTTGCCTTATAGTAGTTTACAGAAGAGAGGAGCAATTTATTCTAGAAAAACAGACATTTAACTGTGGAGGAAGAAAACTCTATGATTTTTTGGTTAACTAGCATTAAATATATACATTAAAGAATATGGAATTATCTAAATTACAGATGTATTTATATTTCTCTAACTTTAAAATAAAAAAAAGTAAAAATGTTTCTGACATTAAAAAAATGTGAGTAGTTTTTCAAAAAGATATTTTTTATTGAAGCAATTCTCATGAATCATGCAGAATGCTTTTTAAAATTCCGATGCTGACGAAAATAAAAATTGTATATTTTTCAAAAGAAAGAATAAAAAAGAGGTTCCAATTTTTTTCATCCAGAAACAAGTAATTCGTATTCTTATTACAGTTCTTAAATTTCATGAAAGAATTAATGATCTGAATAATGTAATTATTGAAATGTTTATATAACTTGCATCAATATGTAACGCCTATCTATATTCAAAACTGCTAATACGTTAGAAATTAAGAATGAATATATTTCTTTTTTTAAATGCAATTCATCGAACTTAATTGCTCGATAAGTTTCTTCATGCAGCAATATATTTCTTACAGGAAAAAGAAATTTCACAATTAAGATGGAAAGAAGTAGAGTTTAACTCATTTTTGAAGCATATCATCCTTTTCTTGATTAGTGACGCGGCAACATCTTTCATAACGTTTCTACCGTGATTTACACCTGCACACTCGGGTCAGTGGCTTTTATCTTAATAACAATTTGCATATGCGTTCTTCTTCTTCCTCATATCACAATTTCATGTTCTTCTTCCAAAAACTTGCAGCTATAACGCTTGCATGGATAAATTTGAAAATGCTCTAACACGTTTGCATTTGAATTCTAATTATGCATTTTCTAATGAAAGTTGATTGTTTTTATGTTGTACTATCACCTCTTAAAGTTTTCTTAACCTTTTTTTATTTTGCTCATTACATACGAGCATTTCATTTTCCTCTCCCCCTGAATGCGGTCAAATTTGAGCCACTTAACCGCTCCCGATAGTTTCAATTTTGCGTTCAAAATTTAAGTTAAAGTCTAAACTTTAGTAAACATTTAACAAAATAAAAAATATACTGGTAAAATGTAGCTGTTCGGTACTCCAAAGTCTAGAGCGCCCTCTATCGGCATTTTATTAACTTTGTGTTTAAAACTTTTTTTTAAAGAAATTACTAATTTAAAGAATGATTTTCGTGAAAACTGCAAGTGAATTGATCCATTTTTCCGTTTTTTATCATCATCTGAAATTTAGGATTGGATTTTGGATTTTATTGGCACAAGAGCCATGGTGTTGACTATGCTGCGCCAAACTTTGTTTGTTTTATTATTAAAATATATAATTTCAGCTATAAAATGCAATGTAAAAACATTTTAAAAACATGAAGAATATTCAAATATGGTGATAAAAACCTATTGATTTCAAAAAAGCAAATAGATTAGTATGTGGTGTTTTATCAAGCAAATCAGAGAGATTGAAGTTGTTAAAATGGTATAAGCGTTGATTACTAAAGTTTGGACATTCAGTGAGAATATGGTGAACAGTCATTATGCAATTGCATTGAGTGTAAATTGGTGCCTCTTCTCCAAAAAGTAGATGTCGGTGGGTGAATCTAGTATGACCTATGCGCAAACGGGTTAAGATTGTGTCCGCTTTTCTATTTAGAAGACATGGCCAAGGTTCAACTCGAGATTTTACGCTATGAAGTTTGTTTTCTGTCAGCAGATTCCACTGTATCTGCCATTTTGAGAGATAAAGAAAAGTTACGTGTTTTTTCAAATCACTTACAGGGATATTGATATTTACTGTAGTAGTAGCTGATTTGGCGGCACTGTCCGCTCTCTCGTTGCCCACAATACCTACATGAGAAGGCACCCAACAGAGAAAAATTTTAAATCTACGAGAGGAAAGTCTACTGAATAGGTTTAGAATCTTATAAACTAATGGGTGATTTCTAGAATGAAGATGGTATGATTTTAAAGATTGTAAAACACTTAAGGAATCGGTGTAAATTATATATTTATCTTGAGGACTGTCGTATATTTTTTCTAATGCAAATAGAACAGCAGTTATTTCCGCTGTGAAAACTGAACAGGAAGGATGGATTTTAAATGAAAAGACTACATTTGGGAAAATTACAGCGAATGAGACACTATCCGATGTTTTTGATCCATCCGTGTATATTGCAATATAATCTTTATATTGATGTCTATGTTCATAAAAAATTTGCCTATAAATAGAATCTGAGGTGTCAAATTTCGTAAACTCTTGAAATGGATTTAGGAATTGTATATTGGGATTTATCCATGGAGGAAAATTATTGTCCAGTTGGGGTGCTGCATGCAGATGAAGTAGATTTAGGTCCTTGAGAATGTTATGAATTCTAGTAAAATAAACAGGTGTAAAACATTTTCGTGCTTCCTGTATTCGAGTTAAGAATGGACGGAGTTTAAAACTATGAGAAGGATGTTGTGCATTTGATTCCATTCTGAAATAATAGTGTAGGGATAGCATTTGCCGTCTAAAGTCAAGGGAGGGCTCAAAGCAATCAACATATAGACTCTGAACTGGAGAGGTCCTAAAGGCTCCCGAACACAGTCTGAGAGCATTATGATGAACGGGTTCTAATTTCTGCAAAATTGTTTTTCTGGCTGACCCGTAAATAATACAACCATAATCCAACTTGGATAGAACGAGAGCTTTGTATATTTTAAGCATAGATGTTTTATCCGCTCCCCAAGTCGTAGTTGACAAAACTTTTAATATGTTTAGTGCTTTTTCACACCTTTTCCGCAATACTTTCACATGCGAGAGAAATTATTCTCTTATCAAAGATAATGCCCAGAAAATTAATTTCGTTTTTGAATGGTATAATTACTTTATTTAGTTTTATTTCAGGATCCGGGTGTAGATTTCTTTTTCGACAAAAGTGGACACCAGCAGTTTTTGAAGCTGAAATGGTAAAAATATTGGCATTGCACCATTGTGTAATATTATTCACTGCAGTCTGCAGTTGTCTCTCTATAAAACCCATGTGCATCCCAGTACAGGAGATGTACAGGTCGTCAACACATAAGTAGCCTTTAACAGAAGGGGGAAGCTGCTTTAAAATATTATTAATTTTTAAAATAAAAAGAGTGACACTCAAAATACTGCCTTGAGGTACACCCTCTTCTTGAATAAAATAGTCAGAGTATTCTGATTTTATCTTAACACGGAACTTCCTCAAACTTATAAAATTTTGAATAAAAATGGGTAAATTGCCCTTTAATCCAAGTTCATGTAAATCTTTTAAAATACCGAATCTCCAGGCCCGATCATACACTTTTTCAATGTCGAAAAATATCGCAACCAAATGTTTCCGCTGTAAAAATGCCAGACGAATATCAGTCTCCAATGCGAGTAGATTATCAAGAGTACTCCGAGCTTTCCTAAAACCACTTTGATGAGGGTGAAAAAAATTATTCGTCTCCAAATGGTAAATGAGTCTTCGATTAATCATTTTTTCCAAGAGTTTGCACATACAACTGGTTAAAGCTATTGGACGGTAATTTTCTGGGTTTTTAGGATCTTTTCCAGGTTTTAAAATTGGAATTACTATTGCCTGCTGCCAGAGAATTGGCAAATATTGCTCATTCCAAATACGGTTATAAAATAATAGTACAGCTTTTTGGGATTCGACTGTCAAATTTTTAATCATAGAATAGTTAATTCTATCAGGTCCCGGTGATGAGTCCCGGACATTGGCAAGACATGACTGAAATTCGGAGAAAGTAAAATTACAGTTATATGGTAAATCAGCTCGAGAATAAAAATTGAGTTTTTGTTTTTCGGCTTTTATTTTAGCATTTAAAATTGGAAGAGGGTAATTCTGGCTACTAGATGTTAGCGCCAGGGTTGAAGCAATAGAATTTGCTATGTCTTTAGGGGATGATAATGTTACTCCATTATGAATTAAAACAGAAATGTAGTTTGATGTAGAAGCACCCGAAGCTCTCCTTACTTTATTCCACATTTCATGGCTTGAAATTCTACAGCTGATACTGGACACAAATTTTTGCCATGAAAGTTTTCGTTTCCTGCGTTGTATTCTCCTCGAAATGGCCCTAGTCTTTTTAAAATAAATAAAGTTGGTCATTGTTGGATGTCTTCGGAAGATACCCCATGCTTTCCGTTGTTCTTTATATGCGCGTTTGCATTCTTCGTCCCACCAAGGTTTGTTCTGCTTTTTTTGTTTACCAGAAGTTTTCGGGATTGAATTATTTGCTGCTTCAATTATAACATTAACTATGTAATTTAATGCATCATCTATGGTGGAGGATTGGATTCTATCTGGTTGAATATTAGCTAAAATGGTGAATTTTTGCCAATTTGCTGCATTTAGGATGTATTTGGATTCACAAGAATGATAATTTGGGTAGTACCTGCTGTCTGAGACGACAAGAGGGAAATGGTCACTACTATATAAGTCATTATCCACTCTTAAATTAAAAAATGGCAAGAGAGATGGAGAACAAATTGCTAAATCAACTGAATGAAAAGTTCTTGTAGGTAAATGGAAATGAGTCTTTTCATCCGAATTTAATAGGCATAAACTGTAGTCTGTAATTAGTTGCTCAATTTGCAAACCACGGGAATTGGAATCAAGACTGCCCCAAAAAGGACTATGGCCATTGAGGTCACCCAAAATTATGAATGGAGAAGGAAGTTGTGAAATGAGATTATTGAGTTCTGACTGAGAAACAACTTCAGTTGGAGGTAAATAAAGGCTGCAGACCGTAATCAAAGAATGCATCTGGATTTGAATAGCAACAGCCTGCAGATTTGTGTTCAGGTTGATGGGCATTGAGGGTATGTGGTTAGCTGCAAGGATAGCAACACCACCTGAAGCTCGATTATGAATACCATGTTTGGAGAAAATTTTATAATGTTGGATATAGTGTTTATCCGTCTTGAGGTAAGTTTCTTGGAGAGCAATACATGCGGGATTGTGTTTGTTTATAAGATCTTTGAGTTCTGACGATTTATTTAGAAAACCACGGCAGTTCCAGGAAATAAGAGTGGCCATGAAAATAAGAACAGAAGGGGAAAAAAAGAAAAAGAAGAACCGCCAAAAAACTAGGAAGATAAAGATTTATCTTCAGCGTCACTAACGGACATATCATCATCAGATGGATGGACTTTAAGCAGGGAATGAGCATCATCGTTTATACTGTTAGTTTTGTTGTCTGCTTTATCAAGAGGAATTTTTAAAAAGTCTTCTCTAGTCAGGGGCCCGCTTCTAGAAGGACTAGAAACATCTTGTCCTCTCTTTGCGGCAAGAGCTCGCGCACGTTTAACTGATTGTTTATCTTTACGTTTTGGAGACAGATCACTATCTTTTCCGTGCTTTCTAGAATCACGAGCGTTTCTGACACGAGATTTAACTATGGAATCCTTCTCCGAGAATGAAGATGTTTTTGGAATCGATGAAATTTGTTGTGGCGTTATTTCCACATTTGAAGTTGTTTCAGGAGGCACTATTGCAGTATTTTGAGGATCACTATTGCTAACTGTGGTTGAGGTAGAAGGTCGCTGATGTAGTGGTGTAACAGGATGGTTTAAAACTGTCTGAGAATTTGGAACAGATGATGAAGCTTTTTTGAATGCCTTCTTTATTTCGAGAAGAGCTAGCCAGTCACTTCGTTTAATGTTATCATATCACTATTAGCGGCTTTGATCATTGTGTTCGCTGAAGGAGCGACAGTAGCAGTTGCATTATTTTGAGGATTTTGTCGATTTGCTTGCGCTGAAGGTATAATATTTGTTGTTAGGGCTTCCGAGAAGGAGAGACCTGGCTTGGGCATTCTATCCATTACAACTTTTCTAGCCTCGGGGAAAGATAAGTTTTTTGTAATCCTTATTGTTTGTATTTCTTTTTCTATTTTAAATTTTGGACACGTTCTAAAATAAGATGGATGTTCACCGCTGCAGTTTGCACATTTTGGTGTTGTAGCAGAGCAATTATCGCTTTTATGGTCTGGAAGAGAGCATCGGGCACAAATTTCTGTGGTCCCTTTGCAAGCAGTTATTGTGTGTCCGAATTTCTGGCATCTGAAGCAACGAAGTGGATTTGGAATAAATGGCTTAACTGGACAAACTATGTAGGCTATTTGCACAGTTTTTGGTAGAACTGGGGTGTCAAAAGTTAAAATAAGATGTTTGGTTGGAATCTTTTGGTTATTTTTCTTGATTTTTATTCTTTGAACGTCAATTACTTTTTGTTCTTTTAAGTTTTCTAAAATATCTGCTTCAAGATCTCTCTGAAACTCTTTCTCTGAGATTACTCCTTTTGATTGATTAAGTGAACGGTGTGCTGTGACAGTTACGGATATTTCTCCAATTTTTTTCAATTTCATTATGTTTTGTGACTGCTGTTTGTTTTTTATTTCAATTAACAGATTTCCATTGTTTAATTTTTTGATAGTTTTCACTTCACCTACAGTTCCAATAATTGCTTTATGAATCAAAAGTGGCGATACTAGTTTCAATGAATTTTGTTCAGATGAAATAACAAAAAATTTAAAATAAGCATTACAATCAATGTTTACATTATGAGCCATGCGACATTTGAGGAGATTCAGGCCCGACGGCACCGCCCACCACGGAGCCCTACACGGGATGGTAGTTACCGGCTTTGGTGATTGCCAACCTCGGCACTTGCCATGATGCTAGCCAGAACCTATACGCTGAGAGTCACCCCCGGGGACAGTGACCACCCTTAACGCCAAGCCCAAGGAGTGACCCCTTCGCTTGATCCCCTTGAGCAGCCCAGCCAAATATCTGGGATACCAGCCGATTTGCACACCGGAGACCGAAATGTGCCACCCGTCTGATGGGTCGCCACGCACGGCAAACACGTGGGGTTTTTGACTGTCCATGAGGAGCAAGAAGCAACCAGAGCGGCTACAGCTTCTCATGGAGAGCTCCCTCGCTTACCGTCGAGGGATGGAAAAATGAAGAGAGAGAAAAGGGAGGAGAGAGTGGGGAGAGTAAGAAGAGAAAAAAAATAGGGGGGAAGGGAAAAAAAAAGAATGAAAGAATAAAAGATCCCTGGGTACCTCGGGATTGGGACACCCGTACCCACCTAAAGGAGGTGGGCCCCTGAGGGGTCTGAAATTTAGGACCCTAAACTTTGATGGCGCCTTTCTCCTTTGGAAGACGTCTGGGACACTTGGTTTCCTATTTACTATTACTCGTCTTGATGTGTTCTATCACCCCTTAAAGAACATTCAAGAATTCTTCAATTTTTTAAATTTCATTCAAACCACAATGCTCTTATAGGGACACCAGAATCTTCATGCAGCTTGAGAGCTCGAGTCTTGAAGCGACCTGCGTCCATTCCGGATGGAGTTGTATTGATAGTGCTTAGTAACAGCAGCATACCAACGACGATGACTCGAGCACAACAAATATCTCCATTATCTGAAGGAATGGTTACAACACTGCTCTTTCTCAGACGATCTACTTCAATGTTCAAAATTGACTTTCTACAGGCACCCGTAGGTCGTCTTACAGTTACACAGTTAGTTCGGATACACATGCATTTTTCAAATATCCTTGTTACTTTCGTTTTGTAAAGCAAATCAGTTTGTTACAAAATATGTTGTTCTGCATATTAAAAATTATTATCATTCAGAATATTTTCAAAATTCAATATTATCAATATATTTCTGCTTCATGAATGTTTATTAGTGAATTATATTGAGCTTTATTTCGACTTTTTACTCTACATTAAAAAAAATTCTGTCTGCAATTAAAAAAGCAAATATTTTATGTAATTATTTATAGCTTCTGGTGTGGAAAGAAAAAGGTCTTTCATTCCTTTAATGATAAAGTTGTCTTCATATTTCTTAAAAAAATAACAGTAAAAAAATGACTGCTGTAGCAGAAGATTACAAAGTAGTATAAAAAAGCGTTAGGAAATCAAGTGATGTGGGTTGTAAAATGAGTAAAGATTCCTTATAATCTCTTTTAAGTTCTGAATTTATAAATCGATGAAAAATAATAAAAACTTCATGTCATAAAGAGCTGGACCAATATTATGACTCGAAACGATTCTTTCGTTTTGATATTTATTCATAGCACAAGACAGAGTTTAATGAGGTTATTTACATGGATGAATAAAGAAAATGAGGTATAAAGGAAACGTACATCTTACAGATGAATAACTTAAATACACATTTTAAATCTAAATAACGTAAGGGATATTTTCGCAGAGATCGTAGAAATAGGACTAATTAAAAATCTCTTGAATGTAAATATTTTGGGATATGGAGCGACAAAGGCTATAATCCTCTGGTTACCACAAAGCAGCGATTAAAAGTTCTCCAAATTAACATTCCTGTATTCCGAAATGCACAGAGGAAGCACCACTTGCTGGAGTGAAAAAAAAAAAAAAAAAAAGGATGCGCGCACACACCCAGAGAATACGTTTTTGCAACTTGAGAAATATCAAAGTACTTGAGAGATTGCAGAAAGATGAGCAGATTTCTTTTGTTGGCGAAAACATGGGATAAGAGAACATCGTAGTAAATATCAGGATCATCTATTTGTAACTTGTTCCATAACACCGTTCTGTACGTTGAATATTTTTTGACATTTGAGAAGGATATGAGAAATATCGTTTATCTCTCCACATTTGCTGCACAAAGGGTTATCTGTAAGATTAAATTTATGAAGTCCTGGAGGATGATGGTTTTGCTGATTATATGGGCAATGATTTTATCTTTATTCTGTTCTCTGTCCATTTTGAGATGGATATAATGTCGGGAAATTCACCCAATAATGGTTGATATTTACTTTTTAGGTAGTTTTCATATGCGCTTTGTCTAGAGATTTTTTTCATTGTAGAAAAAATATCTTCAGGAGAAATCCATTCTAGAAATGATGTAGATGCCGAGACCTTCCTCGTCAGATAATCAGCCTCTTCGTTAAAGGAAATTCTGGAATGTCCAGGAACCCACAAAAGAACTATTTCTTGATTTAGTTTTTTCCTGATATAAATTTTTGAGGCGAGTCTTTGGATGACCTTAGGAGTGTGAAAAGTAACATTTTTAAGTGCTACCAGAACTGAATAGCTATCCGAAAAGCAAAAAACTGTCAAGGCCAACATAAAAAAAAAAAACAAAAAAAAAAAAAAAACAGCTGAGCAAAACAATGAAAACAAAGAAGCACCAACTAACTGTCAGGTAATTCTTCTTCATCATAAGAAACTCTGGTATCCCGGGGAATGTTAGATACATTTTGATTAAGGATAGAAACAAGACTCTTTTTACGAGCAGGGGAAGAGGATAATTGTTCTCCCTGTGCGAAAATTTTGTGGATGTTTTCAATTATAGTGTCTATTGATTTCATCAACATATTTGTTATCAAAGTTACTTGCTTTTCAAAATTCTCGCCTATCGATTTCATGAGCGATTCAAAACTTTGCGTTAATGGAATTCTGAACATCAGATATTGCTGGGATCGATTTAGTTACTTCTGCATAATTTTGTCTCTTTTGTAAAAAGATTCTACGTGCTTCTCCTGTGGTTATATGATTATGACATTTTAATTCTAATATATTTTTTACATTTGCATACATAGGACAGCTGTTGGACTTCGCGTTGTGGTTTCCCTTGCAATTGATGCATCGGGTTACATTTTGGCATAAGCCATCGTGAATTTCGCCGCAATTAGCACACGCGTTGAGTTTGTCACAGACTCGGGATGGATGAAAAAAAGAAAAGCATTTAGAGCACTGACGCGGTCTGTCGACAAAATGTTCTATATTTTGGTTGATAAAACCAATTTTAACATCTTTTGGAATAGCTGTCCCAAGGATTGTAACCAGCACGAGTAGAATTCTGTTTCAGAAAACGTCTCATTTCTACAACAATCATGTTATTTTTTTTTTCAATACTTTCCGCAAGTTGTCCTAATAGTGTATCTGTTGGGATATCTTGAACTAAAAATCGAGAGCATACATTCTCCCGTATAATGTTTGTGGTAATTTTTGTCTCCACGAATTTTTCCAGTGACAATAGTTTTACCGCACATAAAAGATCCTTAGTTGAGAATATTATTTTACCCTGCCTTGTATACTTCATATTATCTATGTATTCATGTCTGTTGACATTTTCCATCACAAATTCTTGGGCGGTGAAAGGATTCAATTTCGGTAGTTGTTTCTGTTTATCTGCATTTGTGAACATAACATTTATTTCATTAAATTGTTTCGATGCTAAACGAATCACCAGCTCATTAGTTTTCTTGTTATTTTTATAAAACATATTGTTTACCATTGTATCCATGTTAGAAATCATTGACTCTTTCATTTCAGCTTCATTATTCAAGTTCCAAACACAAAAAGATGAGTGAGCAATGACGAAAAAAAAACAAAAAACAAAAAAAAAAGAAAAAAAAAACCCTTAGCAACTGAAGCACAAAGAAAAACTAATCCGGAAGCTATTAAAGTACTTTTTAAATATATTAAAGTATTTTTTTGTTAATCACTATAAACACCAAAAAAATATTTTAAATCTGTCGAACGCACCAAATCAAAAAATAAATCCAATTAAAAATCAAAGGAATAATCAAAATTATATCTCGTTGCCAGGTTCCAAACTGGAATAAAGGTGAACACAAATAAATGAAACAGGAAATATAAAACTTATTAAGATTGGCAATAACCAAAGAGTTTATGAATGATATGCGAGGGAAACACGAAAGGGAGAGATTCTTTCTGGTCCAGATGTATGTAATGAAGCATGAGAAATAAATGATATTTTAGGTGTTTCCTCAGACTTTAAAGCCAGTACAGGCTGGTTACAAATTTTTAAATATTGTCATGGTATAACTGGTGGTAATTCAACATTTCAAGTAGAGGGACAAGATTCTGTTGAAAGAATGTCAGCATAATTTTCTGAGAATGCTCAGGATTCTTCTGTTTATTCTTATAATGCTGCAATTGGAACTACTCCTTATAAGAAAAGAAAACATGTTATGTTGAGCTTAAAAGATAAACATGATATAATTAACAGACTTCATAAAGGTGAAACAGCTACAAAATTAGCCAAAGAGTATAACATTGGGAAATATACTGTAAATGATATCAAAATGAATAAAGATGATTTATTGAATTATGTAAGCTCTTTTCCAAATTGTGATAATATGCATAGAAGAAAAACCATGAAATCTGCTTTTAACTGAAACTTAGATAGAGCTATTTATAAATGGTACACAGAATGTCTAAAAAATGGATTGCCTGTTTTTGGTCTTACAATTTGTGATAAAGTTTTAGAACTCAATAAAGAATATGGTGGAGATCCAGTATTCAAAGCTAGTAGTGGCTGGCTACAAAATTTTAAAATTCGTCATGGTCTACATTTATTTGTGAGTGGAAACGGAAAAGATAATTTTAGTGGTTTCAATCCTCAAGTTTTGTGTCCTGATATTTATTGAGAAGAAGAAAACGTTAATTTTTCTGAATGTGATAGTATTCATTCCAGTCAAAATGTTCTTCCAAATTGTGATGTTATAAATCTTTCTCATGAAAATAATATTTCTTATAAAGATTTGGATGAGAGCAACATTTCTTATAATGATACTGATGACAGTGATGTTTCTTTCCATGATGTGTCTGAACAAACATCTGTAAAAATGAACTTTCCCATGCTTTCAAAATTGTTATAGGATGGGCCAAGAGACAAGAGGAATGTTCTTCAACTGATGTGATAAATATTTTTAAACTACATGAACTAGCATGTATGAAAGTTTAGATTTAAAATTCTAACTATGACATTTGAGAAGAAAAAAAAAAGTAATATATATTCAATTATTTTCAACCCAAAAGTTCGAAATTATTTTATTGATATCTAGTTAAAGTAACAAATTTTTTTTAATAAAGTTGAAACTTAAATTTTTTTTTTTAATGGCTTGCATTTGGAACTGATCAAATATGTAGGAAGAGAACTAACTACACTGTGTAGAATTATTTAATCAGTATTATATGATTAATTTTTGTTTAAAATTAAAATAAATACCTTAAAATAGAATATAAAAATTATTAATCAAGGTGATAAAATATATTTAAATTAATATAAATTTATAAAACATTGAAATTATATTTAATTTAGTAATCTGATTGGAATTACATAAACTGTCAAGAATACAAAGACAAATTTAAAAAAAAAAACCTTAAGCAAATGCATTTTTCATAGAATTTCTTAAAGTCTAATTTATGATGCTTTTGTTTTGTATCTCAAGGATATTTGTAATTTCACAATTAATAATGAATATGGATAAATTTATGAATAAAATAAATACACTTTGCAGAATATTGTAAATTTTTATATTTTTCAAATAAGCTGAAATACCTGTTAAATTTGGTAGCTTTAAAGAATGACATTATTAAGATCAGTCAACTTCACATATGTCTCAGTTTCATGCAAAGTTAACTTACATAGATCATAAACTGTTTGGATATAAAATTTTAAAAAGATGAATGATATAAATTTGTTAAAGATAAAGAAAAATACTGTTATAATTTTTTATTCATAAATTATTATTCATTAGAATAAAAATGTACATATTTTATTCTTATATTAAAATTTAATGATGTTATTTACTAGGAATCCCACTTCTCTCTTTTACACAAGCTTTATTCCATATTTATTAATATCATAGTTTAAATTTAGTGTTTAGTTACTAATTCGTAGTATATATAACTTTATATTTGGGTTTTTAAAAAAATCTTGGACTCTAAAAGTTCAGGAAACAGTCTTAATTATTTTATTAAGGTTAGTTTGTTGGTTTGGCTTGCAAATTAATTTATATAAGTTTAGCTTAAAATTTACTTATATATTTTTTAAAATTTAATTAAAAATAAATTTATTAATACCCAGATAAATATTTTATCTATTGAAAAATGGAAGTATAATGCTTTGTTTAATTTGTTTAGAATAAAATATCCAATACGAAAATATTAATTTTTCTCCCCTCCTCTCTTACTAAGGAGGGAAAGTGCTATCCAATAGTAGTTAGAATCCTGCTCATTTGAAAAATAAACTGTTTTATTTGAATTTCTTTTCATTACTTTTGGTTCATTTACTTATTGTTCTTATGATATTATTATAAAATTACATTGATTTTTTTTTTTTTACAAAAAATGTGGATGATATCAGATATCTGAAAAGTACAAGTTCTATTTCTATTTATTCCATCAAAAAGAAAATTACAGATATAATATTGATTAAATAAACTGCTATAATACTGTGTCTAAAATTTTACTTTTTTGTGTGTGTAAGTGAAAAGAAATTGTTCTTGGAGATATGTAGATGTACAGTATTATTTAAACTGTTGTCCAAAAGGAGGATTATTGGCTGAGGTAGTTGACTGCAAAAATAGTTATACATGGTTTATTTATATTTTTCTTTATAATTTTTTGTATACTATTATGTATTTTTTTCTAATACATTTTTATGTGAAGAAATAGACCTATTAAAAGTTATTAAATTGAGACTTTTAAAACTCATTTTGGTTAATCTGTGTTTTGGGTCCCCTACTTGGCGCATTTTCAAAAAGTCGCCAACTGGTGCGTTTTTACATAGTGTTAGTTACATTCAACTCCGCAAAACAACACGCAAAAACGCGCCAGTTGGCGACTTTTTGAAAATGCGCCAAGCAGGGGACCCAAAGCACATTTTCACCCTCATTTTGAAATAAATATTTATTTTTTAAATAAAGATATGCTTGTTCCAAATACTTTGTAAAATACACAAAAAGAAAGGGGAAAGAATTTAAAAAAAAATTTAAAGAAAAAGAAATTTAAAGAAAAGAATTTAAAGAAAAATGTAAATAAGTTTGAAGGAAACAGTACAGTACTTACTAAGTGGAATCTTGGAAGAAAGTAGATATTCTTTTATTTTTATTACTAATTAAATTTGCTTCATTTGTTTGTGGTTTTGTATTTAAATGTTACATGGGACTGCCTTGCTACTTTTCCCAAAGTTGAGCTGTTAAACTAAATTTATGTAAATTTAAAAAAAATGTTGTTTTTACTCTTAAATGTTTTAACTGAGATAACTGGCATTATAATCCATTAGAATGATAAATGATAGAATAAAAAATAAATAGAAAAGCTTTCTCTTTTTGTATAGTGTCAAAGTGATTATAGTTATGTTTATTTGCACTTTGCAAATGATGATCAAAACACAATTAAGTGAACAGACAGGCTGTTTGAATATATAAATATTTTTATTTATTTTGCTAGTTAATTAATTTGACATTGAGATGTATCAGAGATTTCATGTTCATTCATCTTTTTATCAGGTATACATATGTGATAATATAAAACTTCAACACAATAGCAATAAATAAAGTAAATAATTTCATCACAAAAATGTATACTTAATTGAATTAATGTTAGAATGCAATAATCTAAAATTTGTTGAAGCCAATTTGCATATTATTATACTTGTCTTGCACTATGGCCATAGATTCGTTAAGTGATGTACTGAATTTCGCATACTAAAAATAATTAAAAAACATTGTTCAATTAATTTTTTGTTTCAAATTTTTTATTTCATTTATTTAACTCTATTTTAATATTTATAGCAATGCCTGTGATTTCTAGTTTTGACAAATCTGAATTAGTAAACTGTAAAATTAAATACTCTGATGATGGAGAAAGAGATGAATCAATTTCAGTTGAAAAAATGTATGAAATTAATAGATGTATTAAATAGATCAAAGATAATAGATTTTCAAAGGTAAAATATTGTTCTGCAACTTTATTAAATTTTTTATTTCCTTAATCATGTTTATAGAAAATTATGGAAAAATTTAAAATATGTTATTCATTTGTATAATTTTAATCTTAGAAGCAAATCTTTGTAATAGTTCATAAATCAGATTTTTTTTGAAGCATTTAATTTTGAACATGCTTTGCTGAAATTATTTTAAACTTTTATAGCATAATGATACATGTAATAACATTATATAATTTATTTTGTAGTAAAAACTGAATTGGAATTGAAAGAATTTTTGAAGGAACAGTCTCGAACCCTGAGATAACCAACTTATTTTCCACTTGCAACTTTTAGCAACAAGTTAGTTTGCTGAGAATATTGGTTGTGTTTAATTTCAAAGAAATCTGCATAATTTGATGTTCACGATTTTATTAACACTGTATTTTTATGCGTCAAATTACTATAGACATTAAAACCTTTATCCTTTTCTGTTAAATGAATTTTCCTAATAGAGTTAAATCTCATGACATTAAACTACTATTAAGAACATAATTATCCAAGTAGCCTATTGCCTGATTGCATTTTTTTCCCTGTCACCATAGCATTTTTTTTTTCTCATTCGACATTTAAATTGCATATATAATACAGAAAATTATCCATTATATAAAATAAATTTTTTTAACATCACTTTGTGATGCAGAATATCATCCTACAAATTTTACTTATTCTAAATTTAGTATCTCAAAATTAAATGATCTTATCTATAGAATTCCAAGTCTACACACATAAAATGATTAAAAAAAAAAAACCCAAATGGAAACAAGTAAGGAGAATTAAATTTTTTAAATAAATAATACCTCTTTTTTTTTATCTATAAAAACTTCAAAGGAATTTTTCAAGGTCACTTAAATTATTCCAAACTTAAAATGATAGTATCTTAAATAATTTTTATAGCGTTATGGAGTAATGATAATAAGTTGTGCACATTTGTAACAATTTCCATACTGAATTAGTTTTCAACATTTTCACAAATATCTTAAGTAGAAATAATTATTCTGTTTGATGCAAGCAAAATTTTATTTTCAAGTATTTTTTTAAAATGCAGATATATTTCATTACATTCATTGCTATTTTCACCATGATATGAATTTTTTCTGATAAATATGAATGGAAATGTATGATTATTATATTGCTTAGTGATTTTTCTTATTTAGATTTATGCAAATCTTTCTAAATCAGAATGCAAATATGGGGTGGGGAGGAATCTGGATGAATTGAATGTCCGTTGTCGAAAATTCCCTTTCTTCAAATCTAAAATTTAATAAGTAAGCTACTTTGCAAAATAAATATTATATCGTTTAAAATTAATAATAAAAGCCAAAAACGGGATTTATACAAATATATATAACTGCATAGTGTATGATTATAAGTTAAAATACTTCATAATTACTATTCATTAGTTACTATTGTATTCATCTATATATATCTATATAATACTATAATACGAGGAATGGTTGCCAAGTCGAAAATCGCCCCAGAATTAATAAACTCCGGTAAACTTGGGGGTCTGGGGTTTTTGGCGACGAGGAATCGATTGGCGCCGGTTTT
>JAPMOQ010015927.1:7684816-7716141 GCA_026543055.1 Argiope trifasciata | reverse complement strand
ATATATTTCTTCTAATTATTTTTATTATTCCTCAGATGATTCGTGCAGTGAGCTCAGTTCTGCAGGAATTTTTACCGAGGTTGATGTGAAAAACCAACTTGTTCCGTGTCCTCGATTTAAATTTACTAGTATTCCTTCTGTTGACACGATTCAATTTGACGACCCTTCTGATGTTCAACAATTTTAGGAAACATTCATAGATTTTTAGTAAAATTGTGGAAGAAAAAATATGGCTTTTTTGGAAGCATTTCTGGTAAAAAAATTGACCGCTTAAATGGTTAAATACAAAGAGAGCATTGTCGGAATTACTTGAAAATACTCTATGTGAAGTTTCGTGGTTTTGAACAATTAGATCAAGGATTCTGATATTTTTAAACACTGAATGACGATAATATTGAGTGTAGGATTTCTGTCATAAAATGTTAAAGTTTATTGCTTTGGAATATTTAACTTATAAATTAATAATTTATGTTTATAAAAAAACGTTACGTGGAACGTAAAATTAAACCGAATTTGTTAATCGCCGTTCGGCAACACTTCGACCTCTCCCAGAACAACACGTCTGATAAGCTTTATTCATTAATCTTGTATTGGTTTGAAAAAAAAAATTTAACAAAATATTAACAGAGAAAAAAAAACTTTTTTTTCTGACGATGAGAGATCGATTTTAAAACGAAACCGCCAATAAAGAGAAGTCAGATCGAATAAAAATTCTCAAGAATTGTTCATAAGCGGGTCCAGTCGTAATGAACGAGATAGGGTTAAACGTTTATTTATATGCACGAAACGAACCTTTTTAAAAAAAATGTTTCTTTGGTGAATGTGTGTAGTTACTTAGATGAAAAGGTATGTTTACAAAAAACTTTTGCATGTGTATTTTTTTTAAATTATTTTCAACATGTTTTGGAATAAACTGAATCTGAATATATCTGTTGCTAGAATAAAAGGGTTTAATTGAAGGCGAACAAGAGAAGCTTTCCGAGAGGTCAGTAGGGCAGCGGTGGCTTGGTGGTAAGGTCTCGGCTTCGGAACCGGAGGGTTTCAGGTTCGAGACTCGATTCCACCGAAGAACCGTCGTGTGAGGGGGGTCTCTTGCACGTTAAGTCTGTCAGGCTAAACGTCCTCCCGCTGGTGTGGCGTGGCGTGGTGTGGAGAGGGTGGTGCCAATTTAGGTTGTCATCATCGTCATCTGACCAGGGCTCAAAATTACTAGATTCGTCCCAAAATAGCCCTCGTGTTGCTTTAAAACGGGAAATTAATATAAATGGACTATATTACTAACTAAACGGAGAGGTCAGTAGTTTCATAAGTAGTTCATAGTTCTATTAGAGTTTAATAGTTCTTCTTAGTAGTATTAGGAGGTATAAGCGAGAAGGGGGATGAGCGCCTAGTTAATATTAAAATAAGATAGTAATTTTTGGATTAAGAATTTTAAACGAATGTGTCTTTCTAAAAATTTAAAGTACTATCGGCAAATAATTCTAGAAATTTCCTCACTTTAAAAGAGTAAGTTTTTTATTACAGCTGAACTGAGAAATTTGCATAGATTATGAACTCTATTTATCTTAATGAATACTAAGTGGGCGCCTAGTCAAAGACCCCGCGGCCCGACACCATTTGACGATAATCTGGCAGTAAATTTTGAGCCCAAGGAGACAAAATTGAAAGCTTATAAAAATCTAAAAATGCCCTCTCTATATCCATTTATAAACGAGTACAGATGGTCTTCTAGAAAACTCCACTCTTTGGGAGCCTGTAAAAAGAGGAGATGGCACGAGTAATTTCTCTTTGGAGTGTTAATCGTGGCACGAGCTCATCAGTTGAGCACTATTGCTGTTAATTTAATTAGTTCAATGGGTTTTCAAATGCAAATGTAAGACGCTTCGTAATAGTTAACATATTTGTCTATGCCACTATGACAGAACATAGCAAACATCTAGGGACTAACCAGCGAAGCATGCACAGGAAAGAGCAAAGGTTCTTATAAAGAGAGGCGTCTAATTGATATGGTAGTGCTTTTGATGACAAGATGCAGTTCATGTTTACTCCTATGTGTACTGTGAGACACTCCAAAGACTACGCAAGTTCATCAAGAACAAAAGACTGGGTACTCACAGAGGGAGTGGTTCTACTCCATGATAAAGACATCCACACGTCTCCATGGTCACACATGCAGAACTGGCCAATATCAAATGGGAGGAACTCTGTTATTTTCCCTACAGGTCAAACATGTCTTCCTGCGATTTTAAAGTGTTTGGTCTCCTAAAAAAAACATCTGAAAAGTAAGTGCTTCCACTCGGACGGCGAACGCTATGAAGGACTGGATCTCGTCATGGCTACAGGAATTCAGGTAACAAGGAAACTTCAAGTCCTTAATCAACGGGATCATTGTGTACAGGCCTATGGTGTATACTTTGAATAAAATTTTCATTTCATTATTTCTCAACTGACCTTTCGTACCTTTTCATTAGAATGTCCCATGTAATAAAGGAGAATGTATATTTCCATATGGTGGCGCTATTGCTTGACAAAGAGTAACTAAACTTAGGATATGCTTTGTAAGAGGGGGTATATAAACCTTCAAATGATTTTGATTTAAATAAAATTTAAGCAAATTTTTGTCTTTTTTCTCAAATAACCTCCGTAAATATAACTCCACAAAAATTATCTTTATACTCATTAATAAAAATGTATATAAATGCCAGTTCATTATATATAAATGCCAGTAAAATTTTTATGTATTTTTTATAAATTTTTTATATATAATTTTTATATATTATATATATTTTAACTTATTTAGTGTTTAATGATATAGTTTAGGATGTGATGAAATAAATATGACCTAACAATCTAATACTATAATACGAGGAATGGTTGCCAAGTCGAAAATCGCCCCAGAATTAATAAACTCCGGTAAACTTGGGGGTCTGGGGTTTTTGGCCACGAGGAATCGATTGGTGCCGGTTTTGAAGCTCTACGGTCGAGCAGTTCGGAGTTACAGATAGGATATTTTCAAACTTTATTAGTTCGCCATAATGGCTACTTAAATTTTCAAACGGTAACGTGCTGCGACTATAGCCAATATGGCGAACTAATAAAGTTTTATGTTTATGCTGTTATAGGTTTATAATATGTTTCTTATGTATGTATATATGTTTGGTTTTTCTAAATAAATTTGTCAAAAATATTGAACTTCAACACACTTCAATCTTTACTTTTACTTTACCTTTGTATAGAATAGTTCCCTTTCCAAACTCTAACTTTGTTTAGAATAGTTTACAATGGTGCACTTTAACCGGTTATCTTTTCACCAATGGTTTCACAAATTTTCTTATGGCATGTATTGTTTTGATAAATCACAATTGAAAATTTAAATCAATCTTCGAGTTAGCTTCGATACCTGTTTTCTCCGAGCGGAGCTCGGTCACCTGCTGGTGTTTGTTGAACTAAGTTATTTAAAATAAATAAAATGACATATATTTAGTGTATAAACACATTTACATAAGATATCAAATTTTATTTAATATTGAAAAAAAAAAGCTTTAGTTGTCTTTAGAATAATGTCTATTTCTGACTTAAAAAATATTTGACTGCTTAAATGTGCAGTCACAATTTATTTAGTTTAGTTTGGTTTAGTTATATTAACGTCCCGTTTAAAGCAACACGAGGGCTATTTTGGGACGGACCTCGTAATTTTGAACCAAGGTCAGATGACGAGGACGACACCTGAACTGGCACCCCCCTCTCCACACCACACCAGCGGGAGGGCATTTGGCCTGACAGATTTAACGTGCAACAGACCCCCTCACACGGCGGTTCTTCGGTGGAATCGAGTCTCGAACCTGAAACCCTCCGGTTCCGAAGCCGAGACTTTACCACCGGGCCACCGCGGCCCACCACAATTTATTTAATAACATGGCAATCGGCTGATTTGCCATTTATATCATTTATACTTAAATTGGTTATATACTTTGTATTGATGATTCTACCAAATTATCAGAAAATTTACATAGACATCTTATTCCTTCAGAACTCTCATTAAACAGCTACAAAGTATTTTATATTGATACAAGATCTACAACACAGACACATTTCATGTTAATGCTCAAAAATTCTCTGTTTTATTCATACAATCCTATACAGAAATTAACACAAATTGAAACATTACATGTCAATAAACATTTAAGAAAACAATACTGCTATATTAGAAAGGCTAAGATGCTAGGATAATAGGTATTCTGGCTGGCACTATTAAGGCTTCAGATCATGTGACTATCATTACAAATTTAATTGAACTAATTATGCAGGCGAGCAAAAAATCAAATACTTTTGTTGTTGGCAAATTAAATAATGTAAAATTCATAGATTTTGCTGAAATTGATATTTTTGTCAGCATTGCTTGTTCAGAATCCTCCTTGACTGAAACCAGAAATTTTCATCAACCAGTAATTTCTCCTTTTGAGCTTCGAATTGTACTAAATCAAGCCCGATAGTGGATAGGAAATTATGTTTCAGATTTTGATGAATTACTATGTTGTAAGAATTTAATATGCATTATAGGGCAATATTGTTTTTTAAATCAAAGAATTTTTTTAAATAAGCTTTGATAAATTCATATAGATTCGTAACAGTTAATTATTTTCATTTTTGTTAAAATATGTTGAAAATTTTACATTTTATAAGATCACATTAACATATTTATTTTTAATATGGATGTTAAATTCCATATAGTTGCTGAAATGAAATAAGAAAAGTAATTATTGAGCTTTTATTTTGTCAATTTTCTAATGGAATTACTATATTTAATGTTTGAAAAATATTTGCAAATTTAACCTAAAACTTTAAATGCAGATATGTTCATATTTTTTAGATACATGGTAAAACTATGGTTATCATATCTGTTGGTGTTATTTATTCTATCGGTCATATTTTCATTTTTTCTCATATAGGTAGTTTATGCTCACACATGTAATGTTTATATAGCATTGGTTGGAATTTTGCCAAATATGAGATAAAGATTATTATTTTTATAAATTTTTTTCTGAGTTAAGCCACTTACCTTGATAAATAAAATATTTTTAGTTGTTGATTAAGGTATTTTACAATCATATACAATGCATATCATCTCTTGTTTAATATACAAGGTTCAGGAAATAAAAATAATTCATACATAGTGCTTCCATTTTTAGGCTGCTTAATGAAGATGTAAAAATTTAATTATGCTTTAAATATTATAATACATTTAATTCAGGAGATAAACTACCTAGCGTATAAGAGTTGAACTGACCAATTTATGAACAGGGCCTTGTCATTTCATATTTTTACATATTTCTATTTTATCACCAAGTTGATGATTTATTTTAGATTAATTTTTTACTTTTGTTAAAGTAACTTTGCAAAAGTGCGTACATTTTAAATTATATATATTTATGTGTGCCAACTATATTTAACAGATGTTTATAAAAATTGCAATAATTAAGTCAACATAATGAAACAGAATCTAACCAATTATATTTTATAAAATGCTGATTTTATTTTAATATTTTATAAATTTGATATCTGCGCTAATAGCAGTTTTCAATCAACTTTATGGCATTGCTTTTATTCCATTGCTTTAGGATATTGTTTAGTCTAAAATCTGCCATTGAATATGTTACTATATGTTTATAACAAAGTGCTTTTATATTCTAATGAAAAAAAAAAATGTTTACTTTACCTTTATTCTGATAGGAGCAGCAAGCTATGAACTTTTAGTGCAAAATACGGAAGTGAAGTTTGTGATTGATGAGGAATCAGCTAGTTAATGATTTGAGATCAGTTTATTGTTCATTAAAAAAACTGAGAAGTTTATTTATTATGTTATTATTTTTGATAGTTTTCTAAGTTTATTTTAATAATTTATAAATAAGAAGTTCATGTTTTTATAAATGTGTACAAGAGCTGAAAATCTTACAAAAGAATATTGTGAAAGAGCAATTGCAATATAATGTATATTTTGTAAAAATCTGTGTTAAAACTTTAGATTAATGAAAGTAATAAAATTAAATATGTAATATAAAGTGAAATAAGATTTTTAGTTATAATAGGTAGATTAATTCAAAAATATAGCAATTGATACTTGAAAAAGATTATAATGTATTTTCCTTATTTTGTTAAATTTTAAGTTTAAAAGATAGTTATTTATTATAAATATGTTTCTATGATATTTTTAAAATATTAATAGACTACTTAAGGTAGTGAATTTAAAAGGTGATTTTGTATTTTCAATATTTTAGTAACTGTTGAAGAAAGTTTAGCAAATTAAAAAAATTTTAATTTCTAAACAAAGTTGCAAATAAATAAACATATGCTCATCTTTGATAATTTAAATAATGCATTGAAATTCAGAAGAATTTTTAATTCAAAGAAGCAGAAAGAAATGAATTACTTTTACAGGAAAAACATTTTATAAAATGATATTATTGTTATTTACATTCTATAAAACAAATTATTTTTTAACACTGTGGCTTGTGGTTTTATTCATCACTGTTAATGTTATATGTAATAAACTTTAGAAGTTTATCATATTTAAGATAATAAAGATTTATTTACTTATTTTGTGTATTCATTAATTTTTTGCATGAATAAATTATAAGGTTTCATTTCAAACAGAAATGTTTAGTTATTATTTGATAGATAAATTTTATATCTTTTAATTAAGCTGAAATATGTATTTTATAAAGCAATTAAATTCTTTTGCTGCTTCAAGTAAAGTTGTAAAATTAGTTTAATATAAATAAGATATTATTATGATTACCTAAATATATATGCTTTATAATTTTTTGGCAGTCTGATAAATAAACATCACATATTTTATTTGTTAAAGATTTGATTAATTTAGAAATGTAAAAGCAATATTAATAAAAGTAAGAGATGCTTTCATAGATAGTACATAAAGACAGAGCATTTTTTTAAAAAAAGGCTTTATCATTTTTTGTCCAACCTCTATTACTTTTACTTGAATCTGTACCACTGTTCTGTAATTATTTCATTACAAAAAAGGAAATAAAATAAAGTTTCTGTAACCAATTTAGAACAGAAATATATATTCTAATAATATCTGTATAGTGTGAATCATTTATTGTTTCAAATCTAAGTAATACAAATCTAAATTACTAAAAATTTCTGATGTAAGTATGATTTGTATTTTGTGACAGGTATATGTATATTAACATATTCAATTATCGAAATTTCAATGTAAATTTAAAAAACTCTCATTGTCAATATATTTATATATAAATTAGTGAAAACGTTTGATGGCATAGAAATTTCAAAAATGTTATAGAACTATAAATATTTCTAAAGTATGTATGAAAAAGAAAACTAATATGACATTGCAGTTTGTAGTGAGCTGAAAGTACTTTTGGAAATAAACTTATATCAAAGAGAAGGAAACAAAATTGATATTAGATATGACTGCTGATGGTTTTATTTAAAGTTCTAAATTAATTAAAAGATTTTCAAATCTTCCATTTTCTTTTTTTTCCTACAGTTGAAACCATAATCCAGAAGTTTTTTTCCCTTTCTTTTACTAAAATTTCTTTTACTAAAGTAAAATTAAAGAGATGTACCATTTATTATAACCTTATAAACAGCACAAAAATGATCATACCCCGATTTAATTGTAAACTTGAGGTACTTTGTTTCACATAAAGCAGGCGAAAATGTTTTTTGTTGTGGTGCTCCTTCTGTAGATTCAAAACCTGAAAAAAAAAATTATATTATAGCTTTGTAATATAAAGCAGTTTTTAAGAAAATAAGAAAATTTCTATGAAAGGGAAATTCCAGATGCTTATTTTTGAAATGTTCTGTGATAAATGAAACAAACAAACAAACAAACAAAAAAAAAAAAAAAAAAAAAAAAAGAGGGAGAAAAACTATTAATTTACATGCATGTCTGAACTTCCATGAATGAGAATTTAATTTTTCTTTATTTCTAATATTTTATAACTAATTGCTTTTGCCGAAATGAGTGTAAATTGTTACATTTTTAAAAAAGTATTTGTCAGAGTTTAATTACAAACAATGGCTATGGAAGTTGCAATTTTATTTTACTTAAAAATATTGTATGTATTTATATACTTCATGTAGAATTGATTTATTTGCCTTTTAATGAATTAAGGATCATATGAACATTTCTGCAGCTGCAATTGGTTCTTTTTCATTTTAGTGAGTTAAATTAACATCACTTGAAATGCAAGTGGGGATAGAATTATTAGATTTAGTGAAAATGAATAAAATTCTGTGAAATGAGGAAAATATATATTTTTTCCTCATATTTACTTTTTTTAATGGTAAAAACTGTAATATAAAATAACACTGCAATTTTCTTCCTTCCTACCACTAAATTCATATAGTAAAATCAAGACTATTCCCAAAGAAAAAATCAAATAATCCTTTTCCAAAACTTTTTATTACTTCTTATTATATTTCAACAACTAACTAAGAGAAAAAAAATAAAATTTGATTTATAATGTTTTTTAGGTCATACTTCTTTGATTCGCATAAAAATTTTTTTTTATTAAAAAACTTATGAACATGACATTTTTTTATGACTTTTTAACTCATGAAAGTAAAAATTAATAAAATATATTCTATATTTTTTAAAAAAATTCACCATGTTTCTTTTCTTTGGCACATAAGCATAAAATCCTAATTGTTAAAGATTTATTATATCTTGGAATACTTTGAAAAAATGAAGATTCATCTTTAACATTAAGAATTCAAAATTTCCATTGGTCATAATTCATTATTTGTTTACATAATACTACAAAATGTTATATGAATTTGGAGTAATTCAATTGGATACTGCCATTTCAAACAATTTAGTGTATGTCAATTTAAATATGAATATAACTCCTTTATGTGAATACATTTTCATATATGTTTTACACATGTATCAATGACATTTTAATAGTGATATTCATTTACAGTTTTTACTGTGAGCAATGTTAATATATATTTTTGTTTGACAGATTTTATGTTGGATAGTTTGATTAAATTACATGAGACAAAGAAATTAAAATATTTGGTTTTCTTTTTAAAATTTAAACTATGACTTACAGTAAAAAATTTCTTTAGAAGAATTAATGTAATTTTATAAAAATAAATGGAAGTATTACTATTTTATTTTATGTTCAAGTGTACAAATTAATCTACATTCTTACAGTTCATTATTTTCAAATATTTTGAATCAAAATATAAAAGCATTTCTAAACTGCATGGCTGTGAGGTTTTTAAAACATTCCACAGAAACTAATTCCTATAATTTTGTCTAACATTAAGCAGCAATATAAAATGTTATGTATTTTGCAAGTGGTTCTTGAGTCATATTTTGGTAAAATCCTTTTCTTGAATATATATATACTTTCTTTTGTCTTAGAATCCGTGCAAAAAGAACATTACTTTTGATTTGACAAATTTTTAAAGCAACTGAAGAATGAACATTTTGTTTAATTAAAGAATAAATATGTAGCTTTCTTATTTCCCATAAGAAGTTTTTATACAAATTTTTAAAAAATCTTGAAAAATTGAGTTTTTTTAAAAAAAATATTTTTGAAAGTATAGTGTAATAATAGTTTATAAACTAAGCAAAATTAAAGGTATCTTTTAAAATAGACAATAATAGAATTTAAATTTATTACCTGTTTCCAAAACATCTTCAAATTCTACAGGATATTCTTTTAGAGATTTCTCTATTCTTAAGTCTTTAACTTAAAATATAAACAAATAATATTATAAGAAGTATAGTAATACAAACTACAGATTTAACAGAAATTAAAATAAAATAATCTGGATAATTGTAAATCAACAAATTGCATTTGGAAAAGAATCAGGGTTTGAAATCAGATATGTACTTATTTGTGGGTACATAAGGACTTTTAGTACTTTATGATCTGAATAATAAAATTTTATTATTCATTGATTTTTTTCCAAAAAAATAATTAGTAGTTTCTTACAACTCCAAGATAATTTAAAACTGTAAAAATCAAACAATTACAAAATGATTCACAATTTAGAATAGAACAGGAAAAGTATGTTATAAGTGCAAATAATTAAGAAAATTTTTAGATTACAATAGTGCAATTATAAGTAATTAAAGGAATTCACTATCAAAATCTTGTCAAATTTATAGTCTTGCAAACACTTGGAAATCAACATTATGTTCTGTACAACAATGTGCTATTAATACACTTTTTAAGAGTGATTGGACTGTTTATCATATTAATGGGTAGAAAATTCCCTAATGTTGAAATATGATTAAGAACAATTAATATGTTTAAAATAATTTTAAATGTAAATAACTTATATTTAAAAAATGAAGCATACATAGATACACTGTTCTTGGTGATTAATAATTGTATGGAGCTCTTTCCATATAATTTTACAATGGGTAAAGGTGTGTTACAGTATATTATTGAATTATTTCAGAGTATAAACTTTTAAAAATTATTTATAATCCAGAATGAGGGATAAAAACTAAAGAAAAATATTGTCAACCTGAATACTTAAAATTTATAAATAAATGTATTTAAATGGATGAATTAACTGATGGTAGACAAAAATAAAAATAACATATAAAACACCTACTTATAATGGTCAATTTATGTATAGGTGGATACTAACATTTAAAGGAATTTTTTTATGACAAGAATATAATACTTAATAAGAGAAAAAAATATATATATTTCTTACTGTTATAGGAATGTATTGTAATATTTTTCACATCAGCTATTTCTGGTAAAGCTATGATAAATGTCTGAGGATAAAGTCCTGTAGTAGTCCAAAAAGTATCAAGCTTCCTTTATAAATATTAAATTCAAAATTTTTAATTAAAAGAGTATATATCAAGAGACAAAATATTCAAAAATAACATTACAAATATTGTAAAAAAAGTAAGTAATAAACATTCAGAATTAGGGAGAATGTTAGGACATTCATAAAGTAGATTGAATTTAAGAAAAATAAATTCTTTTTGTAGCAAAAATGTGGTTACCATATAAAAAATTAAATATACAAATAACATATTATTTTACTATTCACTGGACTATTAAAAAATCATAGTTTCTAAATACTTAGTTTTTAACAAGTATTTGAGTATTATTTCATAATTAATTAAAAGAAAATGAGATTAACAGATAAAGGGATATATTAGCATAAATTTCTGAATTTGAAACACACAAACACTTTATTATTATTATTTTACAGATTTGCCCAAATTCTATAGTTAGAACTTTGCAGTATATAAAAAAATGCTTTCTTTTCATAAAATTTCAAATTGACTAAAATATGCCATTATTTGGTGATAATTATTTTAAAAAGAGAAACATTTCTAATTAAAAAAAAATCATGCATAAACATAGATTTAGTCTGTACTTTCATATCATTTTGCAGAACTGCAAACTTTAATAAATTTAATTAATAAAATATTATGCAAACAATGCAATTATAGATCACTTTATAGACCTTTGATGAATCTTCAAACACTCCCACACACAAATTTCAGATGAATACCTGTTTTAGAATATGTTTCATACAACAACAATTAATAATAATATGAGTAAATAAATTATTTAAAGTTGAAATGATAAAATATTTGTATTTTTTAAAATTTGCAAATAATATTCTTTTGCAAGATGTTAATTTTTTAAAAATTAATCACCAATGAGCCAAAATGGAGGTATAATATTAATATTCTTTGAGAAACTAATATACACATTACAATAATTGTTATAAAAACATGTTCCAAAATATACGAGACAGGCTTTAATTTCAGCATATAGATTTTCTAAATTAATTATTATTCTATTTATGTATTAATACAGAATCTTAACAAAGTTCAGATAGTTATTTCTGAAATTTGATTAGAATAAATTATTTTGAAAGCAATCGTTTTTGCATTTTTACTTACCCATCAAGCATGTTACTGGGTGGAAATCGAGCATCGTTTGAAGATGCCATAACTACTTGAGAACCAGAAGCTGTGTCCCCTAAATCTAACATTATAAAAGTTGACAAAGTTCCTCAATTCTTTATTATATCCAGTATTTTCATGATTACGCTGAATTCACATGCATTATTTGAATTTGTTTCCATAGTAACCGAATATCCATCAATGAGGACAGTTACAGTTATTTACTAGTTGTCGAAATCATTAAAGAATAAGTACTTTTAACTCTTTTGGAAATATTCCGGGTATCGATTCTATCACACTATAAACAAAAACAACAAAAAAGATGTTTTTGCTAGTATAGATAGTTATATTTCAGCTCTGAGTACAATAGCACTGATATATTGATAGTATATCATGGCTCTGATAAAAATTTTCTTTTAAAGAAATGAACTTCAGAATTTCGGACATAACTTCTTCTCAATATACAAGTTTTTTAATTTAGTTATATTAACATCCCGTTGTAAAGCGACACTAGAGCTATTTTGGGATAGACCTCGTAATTTTGAACCGCAGTCAGATGACACCTGAGTTGGCATCCCCTCCTATCTCCACATCATACCAGCGGGAGGACATTTGGGCCAGCATATTTAATGTGCAAGAGACCCCTTTACAAGACGGTTCTTCGGTGGAATCGAGTTTCGAACTTGAAACCCTCAGGTTTCGAAGCCAAGACTTTATCATCAGGCCACCGTGGCCCTCTTAATGTATAGGAACGGGAAAACATCCCATGCTACTATCTAAATTTACTGACAGTAAATATAGCCTCCGTGTTTCTCTATGCCAGTTATTTAATGTTTCTTTAAGTAATATAATATCTTCTAATCGAGGGTACTTTGGAAATTAGAGTTTTTATGGACTTCGAGTTAGTTTTTGGAGATAAATAATTTATCAGTTGATGCACCATTTCAAAATGAATCGATTAAATCAACCTCCTGATGAAATTTCCGGCTTTCTGTATTTTTTTTTGAGAAGTAATTCTATTTATGCAATTTAAATTAAATTTCCGATTCAAGCTACTGTTTAAGATCTGTGTGCATTGTTTCTGTCATAGATTCATATATAAACAAGTCATGAACATTAGAAAATACTTTCTTTTATAAAGAAAAGCAAAAATTTCTTCATCATATAAACGGATTGGAAATAGTATTTAATAAACCTGAAATATGATTTAATATAAATAAAGCTGGAAGCCATATTTCTGTTCAAAAAGCCCTTTTATCGATCACCAAAAAAATTTATGTTTTAAAATGCATAATAGGTGGCTAACAAATGGAATAAATTTTGCTAAATGGAGAAAGAACCGGTAGTAAATTTCTTTAATAATAAAATTATAAGGCTGGGTAATGATCGAATTTTATTAACGCGATCTATCGCCAAAGAAAAATTTATATTTTATTATATATTTATTGCCAGTTATTCTCATTTATTGATACCATATTTATTCTCAATTATTTGATCAAAATATTTCCATTTTGTATTTTTGTAAGATGATTATAATATAGTGATGTTAAAATCATTTTAATAGAGATTTTTGCCATAACATTTCATATTAATTTCGTTTGAATTTCAAAATATATTTAACATTCTGAGGTAGGTGGTGTTTGCTTGGAATAGAACTTGGAACCTTTTGATTAGAAGTCACTAGACGAAAGTAATTGCTCCTATCCCGTAGATGTTTCCGGCTTTCCAGCAGATGTTATGTGGCTTATGAACTTGCCATAAGCCATCTGCAACTCCCCTTCCAGTGAGTCTGAGTTGAGACGAACAGTGTTATCGCACCAAATATTTTTGACTCTCAACGAACGTTTTAATCGCTCCAGGCGTTGTGGCGAGGGATGAAAGTTTTTGTCGCGCCAAGCGTTATGGCATGCGTGTGTAAGTTGTTGTTGAGTCAAGTGAATCTGACCACTTTGGTTGAGAGTAGATAGCACCATGACAGTTGCATGAAAGTTGAAGGTTCATTGTCCGAGGTCACCATTGTGAAGGTGGCGTTGGCTCGGAATAGAACTCGGAATCTATTCATTAGAAGTCACGTAACATAGACACTTGAAAAAAGCAGTTGCTCCTGTGCCGTTGATGTTACGTGGCTTATGAACTTATCGCCACAATTCTATTTTTTAAAAATAATGGAGTGATTTTTGAAATGTTACTTTCTTTAATGTCAATTTATAAAATTTCTATCTCTTTCATCTTTCACAAACACGAAAAAATTTTGTCTTTTGCACATTAAATTGAATAGTTTTGACGAATCGAGAATTCAAAATCTAAAATTAAATGCCATAAAAATTTATTTGGCATATGAATAACAAATTTTTATTTTAAAAATATTAACGGAAGACTTAACATAAATATGCAATTAGAGTTTTAAATTAATTTGCAGATGAAGTGGATATGAGTAAAGAAACTCAAACACAGCTTGAAATTTCAGAAATTAGAAGTAATAGTACCTCAATATGTATAAATATAAAGTATCATGGAGTGTAAATGAATTTATGAAAGAATATTGCAATTCGCTACAAGCTTCAAGTAAAGCTTTTTCCATTCTAAATCAATACGAATATTTGAGTAAAAAGTAATCTTCCATATACATCATTTGTATAAACACATCTAAAATATAACACACATCCAACTAAAATGCTTATTTTGAATATTTATAGCATTTCCAGTTATTCTATCAACATTTAAATATATTGAGAAAATTAGAAATTGAAAGTTCAATGATAAAAAGCGCTATATAAAATAAATTATACAACAAAAAAGGATAGTTAAAACTATCTTTATTATAAAGATTAAATAAAAATTGTAAGTCATATATTTAGTGAGGACATAAATAATTTAAAATAAAAATATATTAAAATATCATATTAAAGCTATCTTAAATAATTTAATTGAGATTCTTTTTTGACAATTCAAACGATTGAATATAAATTTCAACCGATAAATTCAGAAGGGTAGACATTGAGAGGATAAAGAATCACTATACAATGGGGTCCCACACCAGGTGTAATTGGTGAAATTCGAAAAAAATTTAAAGTCGGAGAACTAGTCGGGGACTGTAAAAAATTAATTAAAATATAATAAATAGTGTTTCGATTAAGAATTTTTTAAAGTGAAACAGTACTTAATTTTTTTTATGCTGGTAACATGCAGATTTCATGATCAAGGTGGCCATTAATTACTGAAAACGAAAAAGCAGTTTAGAAATGTTTACAAAAATATTAAAACTTGAAAAAAAATTAAAAGCTTGAAAATATAAGGTTTTTTATATTCTATAATTCGATGTAATTGCGATGTGTTAGAATTGGAGAGTTTTAAAGATGGAGCTGGAGAGTTACAAGAAAAACTAAAATGGGAACCAAAAACATCTTTGAGTCATCAGTACCGATATTCACAGAGAGTGTTGTCACATTCCAAAGACAAATTCAGAGCAAGGATAATAGTTATTAAGTAGATGAAAAATTACCAAAAAGCAAAGGTGCACAGCTAACGTTTCTTCATTGAAAAGCTCAAATCGGGTGGAGCTTACACGATGGATGCTTGATGTGCACAGGAAGATGCACATTTTTCTGCTAGAGTTTTATTCTCAGATGAAACCTGTTTTACGTGAGAAGGTGACTTCAACACCTATAATGTGAATATTTAATCATTCGAAAACCCCCACATCACTATCTCTTCGAACGTACAGCATAATTTTGATACTAACGTCTATGCAGAGCGTCTATATTGAATGTCTTCTGCCCGAACGCCTCAGCGGCAAAAAGTAACTTGTTATCTCCCATCACGTACCTCTGGATTTACTGCAGGGAACACTGAAAATTGTTTGCCAAAAAAATCTGGTCAATGCGTAAAAGAGCCCTAACAAGTTTTAGTTACATTCATGAAATCTGACATTATTTGCGAATGAAGTTTAACGAACAACAATTCTACATTGCTTATTAATGAATACGTGCTCGTTTATTTTATTTTTCTCGAACCCATGAAAAATTTACATACGAGAAGGCTTCTTCTTGATTATCTTATTCCTAATCTATGTACTCATAGGACTATTTTCTTCGCCTGACTCAAAGTGTGCATCTTCCTGGGTGGCATCAAGCATCCAGCTTCCTATTTGCGAATTTCACTGAATAAACGTTAGCAGCGACCGTTTGATTTTTAGTTATTTTTCATCTTCTTAAAGCCTATTATAATTGCCCTGAATATGTCTTTCAAATTTGACAACACTCTCTGCGAACATCGCAGCGATGCTTTCTGTTTAGCGTTTTAGTTTTTCTTGAGTATCTTTAAAACTCCCAAGTCCTCACACACAAAATTACATCAAATTATATAATATAAAATTCCTTACATTATATTCTTTTCATTTTTCTGGAAGTCTTAATATTTTTGAAAATAAGGTTTCAAAACTACTTTTTCGTTTTTAGTAATTTACGACCTCTTGAAATAATCAAATTCGCATGGTACTAGCATGAAAAAAAAAAACTTTTAAAGATCTGATTTCACTTAAACAAAATTCGTAGTTGAAATGCCATTTGTAATTTTTTATTAATTTTTTACAGTTTCCAACAATTCTATGACTTTCTATATTTTGCGATTTTAACAAATTAAATGTTGTAGGGGATCCCATGTGATTGTGATTCTTTATCTTCCTGATGCTTGCTATCACTCCTCTGAATTTTTCTGCCAAATTCGACAACATCTTGTATATATATAATATTTTAAAATCTAATTTAATTAATTTTCTAATTTTTAGCTCAATTCAACATATATTAACTTAATTTTAAAATATTCTCTTATTTCTGATCTCATTCTACTTTTTCTATTTAATTAATTCAAGAGAAGCTTGTAAAAATTCTTATATTTGCAATTTCACCCTTCGAGTGAAGAAATAAAAAACTATTCAGCAAGCACATACTTTTAAAAAATCAGAATCGACATGTGTTAGAAATCCCAATCATAATCTTATAGTACGTAAGCCTTGGAAAACTATTTTACCTCTCTTTTACCCTTTGCTTTTATGCCGCTCTGTGAGCGGACATGGTGTGTCAGTGCTTCTTCTACCGCCCGGGATGGAAATAAATCTAAGTTAAAAATTGAAAGTCTCTTCTCTGAACTCTGCCACGACTCTGTTTCTAAAATTTTGTTTACACACACACACACACACACACACACACACACACACACACACACACACACAAGAAATAAAAAAAAACATAAGCATTATAAAATTCCAATTAAAAACTACTTCTGAAAGAATTTTTAAAAAAAGCCCAACTTTCTTTTTGAATCAAATTAAAAATTCACAATTGTATTTTAAGAGCGCTGATGCAGCTACAACTAAAGCACAGATGAATCTAACCTAATTAGCAATAATGATACCAAGTTAATAAAAGTAAAAAGGAATAAAAATAGAATAAAAAATAAAATAAGAATCCGACCTGAAGACCCTCAGGCAAGGATTCAAAACAAGGGATTTTTTCTGTGAGAGGTCTGACTTTTAGTCCAACAATACTAAACACTCGTGATTTGTTTTGAATCCCTGCCCGAGAGTGACCCTTGAGACATTCTTTAGGCCGGATTCATATTTTAATTTTGGTTCTATTGTTATTCCTTTTTATTTTTACCAGCTTGGTATTACACACACACACGCACGCACACACACATATTAGTATAAAATGAATTCTCCTGAAAATGTCTCTTTATTTGAAACTCACAAACTCTAGTAATAGTTAACGTATTTTGGAAATATTTTTTATGATTTTGTAGATCATTTACTGGAAAAGGTTTTAGTACATTAAAGTCATATATATATAAAAAAGGATTTTATAACTGCAATTTGAATTATTCTGCGCATGCGTGAAATGCTGCCCAAACTACGTATGTACAAATAGTAATAGCTGTGGCATGCATAAGAGATCTTTCTTTGTTTACATCTCATTTTAAACTGCGATTCAAATCTTATTATACCCAAAAGAAGGAAATTCAACTTTAGCCGGAACACATTAAATGCAAAAAAGCTTCGCTCCATAAAAAATTGTTTTGTCGCTATTTTTGATGATTTCTAAATATAATTTAATTTGTTTGATGCTGTATGATGCTCATATATCGGGTCTAGGTTAGACTTAAACTTAAAGGTAATTTCTCTCTTTGGATGCTATATACGGAAAAGGAACTAAAAATTATTTCGGATTCGAACACGATTAAAACTAAAAAATAACTATCATTTTATTTAGTGAGCGCTAATGCTGCTACTACTAAAATACAGATGAATCTAAATAAATTAGTAATATAAGCAAAGTAAAAAGGAATAAAAGGAATACAAAACCATCCAAATTACAACAAATAAAAAAAGAATCCGACCTGAAGACTTTTTCAAGGGTCACTCTCAGGCAAGGATTCATAATAAGGGATTTTTTCTGTGAATAATCGGACAGTGTTCAACAGTATTTACCTTTCGTGACCCGAAAATCCCCCGAAATCTAAAGCCAAAGAGATACATCAATTTAAAAGCAAAGACACTAAACAAAACAACATTAAATCATCTATACTTATAATAAAGCTCAATGTGTGTGTGTATATTGGCGCTCTACAGGCCAGGCTGTTGGACGTATAGTTAACAAATTTGGTACATGTATACCTTGGGGGTCCGGAATGTGCACCTCTGAGCCTTTTTTTCAAATTTTTAATTAGAATTTGAATTAATTAAAAATTAAGCACAATTTCGACGTTTTTCCGCAATAACTTCCGAAAATATTATCGCACAAAGATGATTTTTGCATCAATTTAAAGATTAAAAAAATTAGCTTTTTAATGGTATAAGTGTTTTAACATATAACTAAAGCTTCTATTTTTAACGAATTTTTTAAGAAATATTTTAACCATGTTTTTCAACAAGATATTTCGGACGAAACTACAAATTTAATCTACACGAGCACATTACAAGTAAGAGGGGAAAAATATCTTTTATCAATAAATTGCCATCAGATTGAAAAAAAAAACTGAAATTAAAAAATAAATAATTATTGCAAATTAAACGTATAAAAATGTAATTTTTAGTACATGTCTGCATGAAACGAAATGAATATGAAATATATTTTTTCTAAAAAGAAAATGTAAAGAAAATTTTTTGGGACTTCTACAACATTATTAGTTAAATAAATCAACTTTATTTAAGACATTCATGGTTTCATATACATATATTTTCAATTCAAGGTCCAACGGCTAATTAGTAGAACTTTAATAATAGAAATGCATCATTAAACAGGGTTTAAATGAAGTAAACAAATACATATCATGAAACATGAGTCTATAAATGCTTTAAAAATTGAAGAATGTTTAGATTTAAATAAAAAAAAGAGATAAATTTCAATCAAATCAGTCTCTAAAATTGACTGATTTGTAAATATTTGAAGATCACTATTCAATAAAAACGGGTAATTTTAAACCACTTCATCGGCCATTCCAAAGATGATATCCCAATCAACGTTCAGAATTTCTCAAGACTGACTGGCCTAAGAATGAAAATGTTGAATGTTCTAAACATTTCAAAACTTCATAAGTCGATCAAATATGATAGCAGGAGATAGAAACTTTCATTTATTTATTTGAAAGTTGAAGTGTCAAGAATATTTCATAGAATATGATTCTTTAGAACAAAAGATGTATAAAATTTAGACTTTTTAATTATCTTTACAGATCAAAATAAAATAAAATATTATTATTCGCACCATTTAAATCTTTTTGAAAGCAAAACTACAACCTGAAATTTATGATGAATCTAAGTAATTTTTGTTAAATAACTATCAAATATTCGATAAGTATCGAAAGTTCGATAAATATAGAAGATTTTGTAAGTATCGAAAATTCGATATATGGCAGGTTCGTCCAGAATCAAATTCGATCATGATGCATGAGCGGCAAAATTTACATAGTGATCAAAGAATGGGTAAACCAATCTATTACTATACATAATTTTTTTCATAAAAATAAACCGATTTAATTTAATGTAAAATATTTATGAGAAGTGAAGCAACATTTTTAGAAATAAAAAACTCGAAAAATCACAAATTTTTCAAAACTATAAAAATAATACTTTAAAAAGCATGTGTATTAAAAATGAAAAAGAAAAAATATTATGCGAAAACGCATATTCGACGCATATAAAATCTCAAATAATAAAGGTCTATCAATGATACAACATATAAGCCAATTTTCGAAATGCTTCGCGAGCAGTACCTCCGAAACTAGTCGGTAGATATTACCAGAGTCGTCTCGATAGCATGATTTTTCTATCCAAAACAAAAGTTCAATAAATATCAAAAATTACTGAAAGTTTGATACTTGGAAAAGTTACTTGACTTAACTTAAATTCAATTCCCATATATATATATATATATATATATATATATATATATATATATAGAAGTAATATTAGAATTATAGTTAAATGATTGGAATGGGACACTTTTTGATATTTCCGTGGGTTGATTTTATGTTGGTGCACCTACGTTTCAACATGTTTCTGCTGAAATATCATGACAATAATATAACAATAATATACAACGATCCTGCCTAGCAATGCACTTTGATTTTATCTGCCTAATGTTGCTTTGTACATTTTAATTACCTATTATGAAGTGAATATAAAAATAACCGCTTTTTGCGGTAATGCTTTGATAATAGATATCTTCGAAACAAAAGTATTTTATTTGGACTGTTTGATCGATATTCAAAGTCTATTTCTGTTACTAGTCATCTCAAGAGAAGCTATTTCACTAATATTAATTATATTTGAGTTCAGATCCATAATTTCGATATAACTTCATGGTTATTATTCTGCAGAACCACCAAACATTAGTACCTAGTTATTTTAACCGATTTATTTAAATTTTAGTCGTTGTGCGAGTGAACCTTTCTAATGGAGGCAGTCTTATTTCATAAGCTGTTCAAAACGTAAATTTGTTGTAAATCAATCTACTAAAATTTGCCGTATTGTAATCTCCCTTTCTCATTCATTTTGTAAATTTCACAAATAATAAATAGAAGCATTCTTCTTTAATACCAAAAGAAAATTATGCAATTAAATATTATCAATAATTATAGTAATTATAAATTAGTATCAATAATATATATATATATATATATATATATATATAAATTTTGAAATGATTAAAAAATATTATTGTTTCATAATATTTTCGGAGATAGGGGGAAAATGCGAAAATTCGACTTAATTCTTAATTAACAAACTTTGTAAAAGATTTTTATATTATATGTATTTTTAATGTAAAGAGGGGAGTATTATTAGCTTTTTATTATGTTTCAAGAAAATATCAATTACTTTAATCACTTAAATATCAAAATTCCTTTTGAAATTTATCGGAAGAATAATGAATGCTTTCTTCTTCATACCTTTTTGTTTTTCAAGAATCGATAATCATTTAATATTTTCAACAATAATGCATTTTACACGCTGTACGAAATAATAACCATAATTTATTTAAAGTAAATCTTTGATTTATGGAATAGAGAAAATTTTAATTTTTGTGTGTATGTAGGCGCTAGTTAACAGATTATAATATTAGAAAGGTTACATATGTATATATACTGTTTCTAATAATTAAATGTTAAAAATTTCAAATTAAAAAATTCGTTTACATTGGCTTTAATTATTAAAAGACTAAAAGTATTTAATATAAACAAAATCTATATTCCAATAAATATAAAATGATGAGAACGTAAACTTTGTTTCACTCCAATTTTTTTATTTCCTTTTTCTTAACTGAAATGGCGCATGATGTTCTTGGTATTCAAATACCGTCTGCAAAATGTACCCTTACCTCACATTCCACCCACCCATGACTTGCAGAATGGAACATAGGCGATTAGAAAAGGAAAAAGAAAATGAAACTCTTGAAAGTGCCGCAGATCCCTTCCCCCCGCAATTTCATAGTGCATTCAATAACTTGCTGCTTCAACGAACCGGTTTGCCTGGTTCAGCTTTCATTAGACACGTCACCAGAGGTTACAGCAGTTCGAGAGGAAGCGTTGCGGAATCAACAACTGGCCCTTTTTGTGTTCAGGTAACTCGTATTCAAAATCGTAGATATTCCGATAATTTTCCAAGACAGAAGGCATCTAGTGCAAGAATGGGTAAGTGACTTCATATTCTGTAAGCTGAATGGCAGTTTTTAAACATTTCGTATTTAAGCAAATGAAATCGAATTTTTTCTTCTTTTAAATCTGCGCCTATTTTTAATTTCCTTTATGCGCAGGTGTAATGGACTTTTTGACGTCACAATCTATTTTGAAAGGCCTTGTATGGTTTCATTTCAAAAGCTTAATATGAAATCAAATTTCTTTTCCAAATCTGTGGCATGATGTTAACAATATAAAAATTTGCATCATTAAGATGTATATATATCTGTTCATAACAGATAAGCATTGTTTTCTGCAGTTTGACGGAGAGCAATGAAATGGTGTGCTACGTCATTCTTAAATGATGATTTGTGTTATGATGAAACAGAAGTTTTTTTTTTTCTTTCCCTTCAGAAGATATTTGAAATTTAATCATATTATAAAAGTTATTATAAAACAATTTGAATATTGGAAGCATTTGAAGAGATTTATCATTTTATTAAATTAGGAAATCTTTTGTTTGGGGGCGTTGTCCTTCAGATTCTAATACATAGATGTATGAATGTGATATGCTCACCAATTTTCTAGACGTCTTTGCATTAATATTTTTTCAGCAGAAAAATACAATAATAAATAAATAAATAGAAAGTTATGTATTTTATTTTGTTCAATATAACAAAATAGAAAACGAAAAATCAAATTTCCTAATCATACACTTACACAAAGGCCATGCATTATGGATTATATGTATTATAAATTGTTTTCAAGTATTTCAAGTTTAATCTTCAAGTTATTTTTCCTTTTTATATGCACAGCACTGCTTTACAAATAAACGTGTACGTAATTTATAACTGTAAAGTTTAAATCATGAATACATAAAATTTAAAGAACGAAAAAAAAAAAAAAGTAATTTGAAGTAACCGTGATAAAGAAGCACAAAGCTGGAAATATGTTTATTTTACTGTTTTTAAAGATTCCGTATTTTAAAAATATGAATTAATGAAATTTCTATTGTGTTAATTCCTATAACAACTTTTCTTTTGTTCCATACACAAAAGTTTTACGCATGAAAGGGTTAAGGAATTTTAAGGAATTATATATATATATATATATATATATTTTCCATGATTGTATTATTCCACAAAATTTAAAGTTTGCTATTCATTTTATAGCATTGCAATAGAAACAATTGTGAATAATACATGAAATCAGAGCATATTTTTAATTTGTAGCTAAAAAACAAACGAGATATATTATTGAAATCAGGATTCCCCATTTAAATTAAAAATCATATTCTAAAAGTAATTTTCATATGCATAATTTTCTTCCATAATTTTGGATTTCTTCATAATTTCAGAATTATTTTGCTTATCCGTTTTGATATAAATATTAAACAATTAAAAAATAATTAATTTTTATAAAAATCATTAAATATCTAAATAAAAATTCTATTTCGAAACAGAACAAAAATATTAACCTGGGAAACAAAGGAAAAAACTATCTAAAACTGTGTGGAATTAAGACTAACGTTTGTTTTCAGCTTATAAAATTCATAAAATACCTCAAAAAAAAAAAAAAAAAGATTGTGAGTTTTTTTCATCGTGCCACTTTATTTCGTGCTTTGTATTAAATGAATATTCTAATTTTTTTTAGTCTTTTGAAACAAGAACCTGCATTTTATTATTCATTTCAGTTGGAGTTTTTATTGAGTTTCGTTGAGTTCCATTATTGTTGAAAGAATTTCTTTTCAAACTCTACTTTTGTATGTTCCTTGTGTTTTGATATTTTAGAGTTTGTTGTAAATTAATTATGTTTCGCTGAAAAATAATCTCATGCATGTTACGCACCAAGTTGGAACTTGTGATGCATGAATCAACAGAAAACAAAACAAAACAAAATATTTTTCCCGATATATTCAATTTTAAAAAGCGAGATAAATCCGCTCACTTTTTTTTCCACCGAAAAGAAATTTCATAAATAGTTTGCACCTTTTGTGGGAATACGATAATAATTTTAGAAACATTTTTTTCGACATATATTTCTTTTCAATGTTATTAATGGAACGTTACTTTTTAAAATTAAACTTTATAAATTTGCAAAATACATTTAATTTATTTGTAACAGGACACTTTTAAACTGATTTTGCATTTTTGTAACATTGTAAGTGGAGAATAATATATAATATCGAATTATACTCTGCAGTGTTTTTTTATCGAATTATATTCTGCAGTGTAATATTAACAACTTTTGCATACTGTACTCTTTATGTACACTATAAAATATCGATTCAAAACGTCATAATTAAAGTATTTACAAATACTACTACGCCTACTTTAATTACTATTACTATAATTTTGCTGATTATTATTAAGCTTTTTTTCATTATTAATATTCCATCATTAATATAGCATTTTGAGTGTGTCAGTAAAGTCTAGGCCTCACATAATGGTATATCTGTGAAATGATTCACAAATAATATAAAATTTTTATTTTCATATTTCTTCACAATTAATTAATGATATTAAATTGGATAGTGAAATTTTTATATTCTACAGTATTTTTGTGGAAGGAATGTAACATTCGCATATTTAGTAGTGAAATTTGGTAAAGCTTGTATTGTAAAATTGGAAAACTGCATACGAAAAGGCATGCAGAAATTTAATGACAATAAATGGTATTTTAAATAACTCAACGTGTATATTAAAAATTGTTAAAAAAATTCCCTCGTCAAACTGGAGAGCATATTCCTTATTAAAGTTAATACTTTCATATTCTTTTCAATACTTTTTTTTAAGCATCGCATAAAAAGCAATCATAACTCCCCATGTTGAAGAGTTTTTCGTTTTTATACATATTGCCCCACACACACACTCAAAGTTTAATTTAAAAGGTGAAATAGAATCAAAAATATGTTCACATTCTCCCTTCCAAAATAAAGATTTAATAAAATGTATTCAAAGGAACTAATGCACTAATTTCCAGAAGTTTTTAAAAATGATTATTTTTATTTAATATTGCCAATAAATATTTCTGTTACTCTATTTTTTTATTTAATAAATTTAATTCAACATATTAAACTTTTGTCCTCTTAAGCAAATTCAAAGTAATGAAAAATGTGTGCGTTAAAGTTATTTTACCATCCTCTCCCCCAAAGTTGGCAATATACATCATTTTTTCTAAATAAGGGAAATCAGAGAATGAAAACCACTTTTCGACTCCTAATTTCTAAGCAATTGTTGTTATCGCTAACAATTTAATGCAAAAGTCTTTCGCTTTAATGAGACATTAATTCATCTAAATGATTTAATTTTCTATCATCAGTCATAAAAAAATTATGGCGAAATGAAACTTTCTACCCCCACCATTTCTACCTCCTTTGAATTAGTTGATTCATCCATGAGCTCATTTAAAATTTTTACATTCCTGACAAAGTTTCTTCTGCTGGTTAAAATGCAACCAAAATAACTCTAGTTATCTTGTTAACAATGTAGCATAGACAAAATGTTATATGCATATTATATATGCTACGGTAAAAGTGATTAATCTGGTGATGATGCATAATTACTGGTCAATATTTATAATTCATTTAAAACGTATTAGGATAATAATATCAGTAGTTATAGATAATCAAAGGGGTTATTCGTACGTTTGCACCAGAAAATGGGAGCTAAAGGGACACAACTTTTCTCTTTAATGGGTTTATTACGAGATAGTGATAAGAAAGAAAATCTTAGGTACCTTTGAAAAAGACGTGTAGTTGTTAAGGATTTTTATCCTTTTCTCACAGTGTGAGAAACAAAGAAATCATTAATTTTTTTTAATCGCGTGTTAGAAATTATTATTATTATTATGTTTAAAAATAAATAAAACCCCGAGAAATTTGGATCAGGAAATAAGCGAATATTTTAGAATGAAGTTAATACGGCTAATTTAAGATAAAAAATTATAAAATTTCAAATATAGAGTAATGATATCTCTTAATACTTGTACCAATTTCATTTTATTTGAATTACTTAGAAATATGTACAAATGTTATATAATATTACCTTCTGATATATATATTTATAAATTCGTGCATTTATTTATACATTTTATAATTCTAGGTTGGTGTGCGATACATTTGGCAATTTTGGCAGTTGTAAGTATGATTAAGAAACTTCTTATATTATATTGAACAACATAAATAAATAAAAAAGAAATTTTGTTAAAATTCTTTCTTCCCTGAATTTCACTTTCTCTAGGAGGTGATTTGCATGGAAAAATTACATTAAATCGATGTAATCTTCAAAAAAAAAATATTTTATTCAATTTTAATTGAAAAGAATACGTTGAAAACTCTCCTTAACCCACTTATTGTCTCTGTTACAATACCATGATAAAGATGCAACCATAAATTTCAGTATCATGATAATGCTTTTAAATGGCAAATTTTAAATTTGTGTATGTTGCAGAGCTGGAAGGCATATTAGATAAAAGATTATATTTAAAGAAATAGATTAAAGGCACAAAAGATATTTAGAGAAGTTTAACTAGTTAGAAAATTTACAAACTAATATATTTTAAAAGAAAATAATTTTTTTTAATAAAAAAAATAAGCTTTAAATTTTAAATTTATGCAAAAAAGCAATTTCTCTTTGATAATTCCATCATTTTGAACCCATTTAGGAAGAGATGTTTGGCGGTATAGTTCATTGTTTTTACTTAAAATTACATATTTAATATAAATAAATATAAATTTAATTTTTTAGCTAGTCTGAAGAATTTTTATGAAATTCTGAATGAAAACTTGTTTAGATTAGGAGTTTGGATACTTTTCTATAAACGCTCTCCTTTTATATTCATATTAGTTAAAAAAAGCTTTTAATTATGAATTCTGAAATAAAAAAATAACTTTAAAAATTTATCTTGCAAATGTAGCCTTTGTGGCCTATCTTTATCACACCTATTTAAAAAGAATCATAATTTTCCCTCGTCGAATTTTCTTAGGTGATGTCAAGCATCTGTGCAGACATGATGCGGAAAAGCATTGTTTTCGATGAAAAGAATCCTAAATATTTCTATTGTCCCCAAGAAAAGCCAAAAGGGATGAACAAGATGCTGGTGAAGGCCAGGCCTATTGATAAATTGTGTGAATACGAAGGACAACCTCCTAAAGAATTCAAATCGGACTGCTACAATGACATTGACGAGTCTGATTACGCATGCGCCGAAAAGGAAAGGATTATGGTGAGTAGAGAGACTATTCAAAATCTTTTTGTTTTATTCCACAGGTATAGGCAATTTTGAATGTATGAATTATGGCTTATCAATGAAAAATTATTGTATTGTAATGTAAAAAGTAATTTTATGTAAGATATAGCAGCAAAAGTAATTGATGCTCATGTAATTCTATTTATTTCTGCGAGTTTTTATCGATTATAAATGAAATTAGTGATTTATGTATTTTAAATCATGTTAATTCGAAATGTTCTTGTAAGGAAACATGTTTCACAATTACTACATGACTATTATTGTTTTTTTAAATTTTTTTTTTTGTTGTGCAAAATACGGAAAAAAATGAAGGAAAAAAAAAATTGCATCCCTTTCGTTTTCCTACTAATGATTTAATATTAATAAAGGAAGCTATTTATCTGACTTAAAAGTAATGCAGATTTCTTTCGTAAAATTTTTAACAGATAAATTAATAAAAAAAAACTTTATATATGATATTGATACATGACCAGTTATCTTGTAAGTATATACAATAACATTTAAAAAAATATTTTAGAATAGGTTTTTAAATCATTATAATATTGTACATTTTACTTCGTGAAAGGATCTAAGGCTTTTTATTTATCTCAAATTTTATAAAACCAATGAGTCCAGTAACTATACAAAAGTTTTAAGAAATGAAATAATTTTTAATTTTGAATACCAAGCAAATAAATATGTTTCAGAATATGCATGAAAAATGCGAGACCTTTGGATTGAAGCCCTCTGAAAATTATATTGTCATGTAAAAAATTATACCTAACTTCTTGTTCTTAGATATAATTTTTTTTCTTGCACTTTTGCACATACGCTTAAATTAAACATATGTGTAGTCATTAAGTGATAAATATCTATCCGACATACTATGTCTCGTTCATTTTTATTAAATGAGAGTTTCTTTAAAATATCTATTCAATATTTTTTATTTTATTTTTTACTGAATTTTTTTCTAACAGCGTTTATTTCTGAAGTAGAAATCATATTCAGTGGTCTTCAAAGATTTTTATTGATTTTGATGTATTATTGAAATTATATATGAAAAATCGATATATTTTACATTAATTTGGCCATTTTTTGATGCGCCTATGAATTTTAAAATCTAAATCCGAGGACTTATTTAATTCCTCTTTTCCACACTTTATAATTTGGCAGAGAAATTCTCACAATCATTTATTTTTCGATCTAAAGCTATTAATAGATCATCAGTATTGATAGTGACACGAGCACACAAACTAGAATCACATTTTTAGGGTCGCTTTATATCGTACATATGTAAATTGTTCTATTGTCCTAAGAAGCATCACTAACGGTAGAATTAAATATCATTATACGTCAAAATTTCTAATCATTAAGTCATGATTCGACGATTTTGCTGTATTTGATGGAATGAACTATCAAAATTTGTATTATGTACGGTATTTATTTCACAATGAGGATATTAAATATTATTTATAATACTTATTCTTAATATTTACACTTATTTTAATTTTACTATTTATTTTTAAAGTTATTTTTACTAGTATTGTATCCATAGAATAATGTTATGCACCTACAATTTTATTGTTTATAAAACATATAATTCTTGTATAAACTAACCGAGTTTATAAACTTATAAATATTATTTATAAATTGCATATGTATTTATTACAATTCATTATTTTAATATCTTTCTATTTTTATAGCATTTAACGCATATTAGTTTCTTAAATAATTTGTTAATTATATATATATAAATTATCCTTATTTATTTGAATCAAATGTGACCAACTTTCCATTTTATTTAAAAAGAGTTAAGCATTCTAGTTGAAATATTGCTCATAACTATTTTTAAATGGGCATTTATTTATAAATTCATCGATCAAACTTATTAAAAAACTTTTATTGCTTTCACAGATGCGACTTAATCCACCCAATGACACGGAAACCACAACTATGCCGACTACAACAGCCAAGACATATTACAAGACGAAACCCAAGAAATTGTAGAATTCCATTAACTCTTATTAACACAGGAAACCTATGGCAGCTATTAAATTGCATTAATTTATGACTTATTTTTATTTATGTTTACAACTATTCCTCACAATTTCGTGTTGTTAATACTTTTGTTTTTTATTTTTAAATACTCTTTTTTTATGTTTTATTTTATGTTGGAAAAAATACTGTGGGAAGTTTTAGTATCTGTGATGTATTCTTGAAAGTGGAGGATAATTAAACTCAAGCTTTTGTAACATTAGTGTATGAGTTCATTTCACAACTTTTTTTTATTGTTGAAACCAAGAACCTGAGAGATTGGAACAACTTCATGCATGCGCGAAGATCACCCTATTGAAGCTTAGGAAACAATTTATGACACAAACCATCTTTTATGAATTTGTTCAACAATGAACTAATCAAATTCAATAAGGAGAAAAAAATTTATACTAAATCTTCATGAATTTAACGTATGAAAGATATAATGAACTTTTGTAACAAAGCAAATAAAAATTCGATTAATAAAAAGAATGTTCCTTCTATAAAATTCACTTTATTGAATGATGAATGTTCATTTAAAAATTAACATGAATTTAATTAGGATTCAAGTGTATTGAAATATTCTCCTTAAACATTATGTTAGGCCTCTGTGGCCTGGTGGTTAGGTCTCGGCTTCTGAACCTGAGGGTTGCATGTTCGAGAGTCGATTCTGCCAAAGAACCGCACGTTAAATACGTTGGGGTCAAACGTCTTCCCATTGGTGAAGTGTAGAAGTTTGGAGAAGGGAGAGGGGTTCCAGCTCAGGTGTCTTCCGCGTCATCTGACCTCGGTTCAAAATTACGAGGTGCATCCCAAAATAGCCCTTGTGTTGCTTCAAAATGGGACATTAATATACCTAAACAACAAACATTATGTCCTGCTATGATGGGTTTCAATTCTTTTTCTAACACTGCTAATAAAAAGTATGACTGCTGATACCCTAAAGGCAATATAGCAAGATCTATTAATTTTGAAAAAATATACTTTGGAAGGTAAAAATGTGCAATGCCGCGCTTTTTCTTTTAAAATTTCGGAGCAATTGAAAAAATTAATTAATTAAAAATTGAGATATTGGCGTTGTACCACGATAAATTTTGAATTTTTTTTCGTGCACTAATGATTTTTATATCATTTTAAAATCATACAAACTTCTTTTCATGATACTAGTATAATTTTTGCCTGATTTTTGATGTAATTAAGCAAAGAAATGGCTAATAGAAAGAAATTTCGTTTCTTTATATCTGTATTATATCAGTTGAGATGAATTGTTGACAAGAGGTAATTCTGAAATTTTTTATTTTGACTTTTTTGGCAAAATTCTATTCTTACATGGGTAGGCATTATCGAGGAAATTTTTTTTTGTTTGATATGTGAAAATGTCTAACAGATATTTTAACAACGGATAAAGATACTTTATTACGCAAGTAGCAAAGTATCTTTATAGTATTTATATATAGTATTTATATAGTAGCAAAACTTTGCCGAAGCCTACACAAGAATAAAATTTTCAGTACAAAGCAACAAATCCTATTGAATAATAGCGCAAAGCATTTAGACAGCATTCCGAAGAGGGAATTGACTAAATTATTCTCTCTCGATTCGATGGCTGCTACCAACTTATAGCTCCGGCGATAGGCGTCGAATATTCCTTTATAATTCTTCCGTTCTTGCAAATTAGTATATCTCAGGATACGTTTAAGTTTTGCTTTCTTTATCTTGGCCAACATATAATAATTTTTAATTATCTTGAATATGGATTGAGTGTAATTTACTAATTTAATTCAGACAAAAGAAATCTTTCTCCGCTTCTTTGAGAGAAAGTATTATATATATATATATATATATATATATATATATATATATATATTAATTAACAAAATAAGACAACCGAGTCAAAATAATCAATAGAAAAAAAAAGTCAATAGAAAAGGAATCCGGC
>JAPMOQ010015927.1:7665877-7683661 GCA_026543055.1 Argiope trifasciata | reverse complement strand
ATATCTATATATATAGATATATATATATAGAACCCTAGCCTTCACTGTTTATTACTTAATGTAAATCGATATATAACCAAACTTATAACCAAAATAATTTTTCTAATTGATTGAATTTGTCATTAGAGTTAATATTGCAATTTTCGGTAAAAATAAGAGTTTCAACATAGGAAATACTAAGGAAGCAAAACATGAAAACAGCACCATAAGATCGTTAAAATTATTATTGTACGACACTCAGACCTAAATGAAACGAAATAAAACCGTAGATATCGCATTTATCTTTATGATTCACGCCTAATAGCTTTTCTGGCGCTTAGGGCGTGTATAAAAAAAATCTGTTGTTTCAGCAGCTGACACTTGCTTCAAGATGACGGACGTTTTTATTGGTTACTTGACTGATTACTTCGACTTGGAGAGAAAAATTGTTATTTCGTTATTTCCAGCCTTAAAAATCATCTGTTTCCCCCTTTTTTTTATCCCTCAACGTGTTGGTTTTGTATTAGGAACCGAAGAATTTCTTTGGGTTTTTAGAAAAATGTTATAGCTGAACACGCTTTCTAGAACACAATAAATTATTCTTGTCTGAGAATGGATGGTGTTTTTTCATTTTTCTTTTGTTGCCTTTACAGGTTATTCCGGAAACAAAAGGTTTTTTTAGGCTTTGTTTCTAGCTGTAAGCACAAAATGCAGCTTAAAAACTGTTAGCAGCAGTTTTGCAGTTAATTATTTTTATAAAAAGTGACTGAAGAAATTTCAAGTAGTATTTGGTTGAGTAACAATTCGAGGGTCTTTTTAAAATTTATTCAAAATTTTATTAAAAAAATTTCTTTGTTTATTTTTTCTAAAAGATGGTTCAAAGTTTTTACTTCTTTTGGTGAATATAAAATCAACGATGAATATAAACGGTGACGCATTGCTTTTTCAAATCTCTCGAAAAGGTTTGAAGATTTTAACATTCGATTCAAGATAAAATATATATCTTGCCAAAAATTCGAAGTCTTGTAAATTTAATACTCCATTATTTTTTTTATTCCGAAAATATTAATATCACCCTCCCCCCAAATTACATTGTCTTATAGAGCAGTAAATTCACCATTCAATAATTATTTCGACATTCCTATGAAGCAAACAAAAAATTGTCGATAAACTGATAGATTACCAAACAAACTGTCTGATGTTAATGAAAGCATGAAATTCTTTGAATTAAAGAAGGAAAAAAAATATTCGAATTTTATTTCGTTTATTGATGCACTGAATAAAAAATATCTACAAAAATTTAGAGTTAAGGAAATAAAATATTGAAATTGTGAATAGAAAAGTTCGCGTCATCGGTAGTTATTATTAACTCAGATTCACTATAAGAGCGGGTGAATGTATCGTATAGTGAAGTCCTTGATTATGTAGTGACCATTATTTGAAATTTCCAAATTAGCCAAAAGGCTTGGCCTAGACTTCAAGCATAAAGGAAGAAAGATATGGATGGGACTTTACACTGATGAAATTTGATAATAGTCTTTATACAAATTTGCATATTTTTTTTTACCAGAGTTTGAGATAAATCCATCCTGAGAAAGTGTTCTGTCTGTACATTTTAAAATTAATATGATGATTAGAGAATGGAGAGTACTTGTATAAAATTTGCTACACGGATTTAACATTTAAAGTATAAATAGCTATTAAATTTGGAACAAACCATCAAAATGGCTGGCCATCTATCATAAGCATGTAAACGCGGTAATTCAAAAGCGCAGAGATTTAAATATATGAAATTTATAATGCTCCTTTTGTGGCTACAATTGTAGTTCGATGCCAAATCAGTTAGTCAATAGGAAAAATCCCCTCTAATACAAAAACTCGGATTTCTGTTATTATTAATAGCAAGGCAAGGATTCATCGACAAAAAAACTGGTCAAGGATCAAAAGATAGATGTATTAATGATGCTAAATTACTAAACTCATGCTAAATATCCATTTCTTAGCTGTTGTTCCCTAATGATATGAAAGAGTTTCATTGTCTTTATCAAGATACACAATTTAATTTGTACGTTTTATGTGTGTGTGTGGATTATATTGGAGATGATGCGAGAAAGTTTTTTGGATATCACTGACGTTGGTTGCAGGATTCCACGATCTTTATTAATTCTTATTTCTATTCGCCTTTCATAACTTGCCGTTAATGCTGTCATGTAGATAGAACTCGCGAAAACACAGGAAGTAGAATTAAATCAATTTACTAACTCGACTCTGAACTAAGAAATATGTGACTGAGAGATCTTCAGCTGTTATTCAGGTAGGGAAAGTTCCCGAATACCTTTCTGGAAAGTCCAGAGCACTTATCTGATAAATTAAAGAAAGGTCTAGAATGTTCTGGAACACAAAATAAAGTTAAAAAATACTTAAACAGATAGTAAGTCTACTGGGATTCAAACACAGGATCTCCTGACTATGAGTCCAACGTCATAACCATTCAGCTATGCAGATACGACATTATTTCGTTTCAATGCGGTAATATACGAAAATAAAATTGTTTAGGAATATAAGGGGCTCACCATTTTCTGCTGAGCAAACTCGAAAACATCACTCTTCTTAATATAGTAAATCCTCTTTATTCGGGGGGTATATGCTCCATAAATATGCCATGAATACAGAAACCGTGAATACGGAATGGTAATTTATATGGGATTGTTGGGGATACGTTCATAGGTGACAAAATTTAAAAAAAAGAAAAAAAAAAACAAAAACAAAAAACAAATATATAAATTTTTTTATTGAAGTTTTGGAATATTTTGATTAATTATCTTACGGCTTAGGCAATGGTTTGCCAAGCAAGAGAAAATTACAAAATTCTTCAGTTTTTAAAAGCTCCTTCAATTCAGACTTATACTTAGCGGGTAATTTACCTCTTAAAAATAAGACTTCATTCCATAGATGGATCAGTGTTCATAAAGAAATCGCAAAACTCATTTGCCATTCTTAAACCTTCACTAAGATTTTTCAAATTAAATGTCACATTTCCAGTGCTTGTTTAAGCCTCTTCTTCAATGGGCTGTGAATTTAACATTTTCTCCAAGTCGGTTTCAGTCAAATCTTCATTTTGCGTTTCAAGCAATTCCTGGATGTCACTTGATTCTATCTGTTCGAACCCATCTCGTTCTATCCCATTCGCGATTTCAGCTATGTTTACAGTCAAAGTTTGAACTTGCACAGATTCTTCGTCATTTTTCGCAGTCACAGCAGGCCGCAGTTTTTTCCAGCATGACTTCAATGTGTGTGGTTTCGGTTCTTCCAATGATTCTTTTATGTTTACGATGCATTTGGCTATGTCAAATTTCTTCCAGCATTCCATAACATTCATATCAGGATTACATTCCATATTATCCAATATGATTTTGAAGGTTTGTCTAATGTAATAGAGCTTAAAGGCCTGGATTATTCCTTGGTCCACAGGTTGAAGTAAAGCCAACGTGTTGGGGGGTGAAAATGTCCCTTTTATATTTCGATGCATAGTTTCAAGTTTGCGAGGATGACTTGGGGCATTGTTCAAAACTAGAAGTGCTTTAAAGTCTAAATTCTGTTTTTTTTAAATAAATATGTTTCAACTTCAGAAACAAAACAATTCCGGAACTAGTCACAAAAAATAGCGCATGTAACCCACGCTTTCTTATTAATACGCCAAAAAAATGGCAGGTTGTTCTTGTTCTGATTTTTTAAAGACTGAGGATTAAACGATCTGTAAAGCATCAGTGGCTTAATGACACTATCTCCAGATGCCCTAGAACATAGCAGCAGTGTAACTCTATCCTTTGCTGCCTTAAATCCAGGAGCAGACTTTTCGCTTTTAGAAATGAATGTTTTGTTTGGCATTCTCTTCCAAAACAGTGCAGTTTCGTCTGAATTAAATACTTGTTCAGGTTTGTATCCTCCATACGCTACTAGGTTTGCAAATTCTTCTGGATATCGTTCTGCTGTAGCAGTGTCTGCAGATGCTGCTTCTCCAACGATTTTAATGTTATGCAGTGAATGTCTTACCTTAAATTTATGAACCAACCTTCCGATGTTTGAAATCCTCCATCTGTACATTCACCACTACAACTACCATCAGGTTCTTTAAAATGAACGTAAAGACGCTTTGCCTTCTCCAGGACCATTGGACCACTCAGGGACACCCTTTTTTGGTTGCGGTATTCGATCCATAATGACAACACCACTTCCATTTTTTCTATTGCTGGATCACGAACAATTTTGGCTGACAGTGAAGTTGAAGTTGCAGACAACCTTATTTTATCTTCGGATTTTTTTAATCGATCGAACAGTTGATACGTTGACATTGAATGAGTCTGATATTGATGCAAATGGCACTCCAAGGAGTAAACGATCATGCATTTCTATTTTCACTTTAAGCGGTAGCCCAGATTTTTTTCGTGTGTAAACTCGTTTCTCATTTTTTTTAGCTGACATTATAAATTAGAAAAAGAGCGGTAGAGACGTGTTACTCGATCACAATTTTTGTAACGAATGTGAAAGACGAAACAATAAAACACGAAAAGCGGCTTTTACCATAGAACGGAACAGCAACATTTAAAAATATACTTTATTCATTGAGTAATAAGGTTGCTTTCATTCTGTTTGCTTACATTCTCAAAAACACCGATCGCGGCAAAGGCGGCTTATGTCAAAGTCCTCGGTGATATCATTTAACAACATACTTTAGGCAAAGTTGTAATGAGATCTATTTTACTTTCTTTAGTAGTCCATTTGACGGCATTTACAAAGGATATTGGGTTGGATACCTTTTGGAATCCTTTTATTATTATGTATGCACTTATTAGATCCACGAAATTGGGTCGCATTTTTTTAAATCCGCGAATAGTGAAAACGTGAATGAAGGAAGCGCGAATAAGGAGCTTTTACTGTATATTACTCACTCATTTTTGTCTAAACTAATACACCAATCGAAAATAAATTCTAAAAAGTTTAATGATTCACAGTTTTTAAGAATGTTGATTAAGAAAACTAAGGCTTCATTTGTACAATTTTTTTAGAATTAATATATGTTCAGATATTCAATGTGACGTCTAAAATAATTTATGTACTTAAAAGAAAAGGTGGCAGTAACTACGCAATTTTCGAAATGTGCGTGTAATATTGTCTAAACAGAAAGTAGTGTATAAAGTGTTTTTATTTACAAAAATTAAATTAATATAACAGAAGAGAAAAAAACTGGGAAATAGTCACAACAATTAATGTGTCCGTTACAATGTGTCTCTGAAGCACAAATAGTTTTCATTGCTTTATAAAATATTTAATCGTGTGAGTTCCGTTCATGTTGAAAACAAAGGAAATATTCTGTTTAATATCTGTGTATTTCACAAGACTAATTAAAAAAAAAGAGAAAGTAAATGAATTGGTTAATCTTTTTAGAAGTTTCCATTAGAAAGTTTCCTGTACATAATTAAGGCTTATGTGCACAATATTATTTGGTTCATGTGCATAAAGTGAGATAATTAAAATAACACTATTTTAATGTCGACAGAAAGAACATGAATTTATATCTAAACGATTAATTTGAAATCAAATATAACAGATATTCACGATGAAATGTCAAGTCTCCTAAGACAGTTAACGATAAGTGGAATGAATATAGAATTTTTAGAATTACTGAGGAATTATAAGAAGACAAATTGTCTTCCAATCACTCAGCTTAGAAATATTAAGGAGTTCTGGGGTAATAGAAGAATCGTCTACCATTCAATCAGTTCATTTATTTTAAACTGAGGTTGGTTTTTTGTATACTTATTTCGTACTCAGGTCATTACTGAAATAAATTTGCAAATAATTTTTTTTTCTTAGCTTTTCCAAGGTTTTTTTTTAAAAAGAGAAATATCTTCGTTTACAAACTGAATGTGTTGTTAAAGAGTCATTTTCAATCAAGCCCATTTTAATATTTTAAATTTTCTACAGCACAGTTATGTTGCAGAAAAAGGAAAGAAATAAAGAGGAAAAATGCAAATGCATGATCTAAATTGATCCTTAGAGAAATGATATTCAAAACAGCGCCGAATCAGGACTCTTTTTCATTTGCTTGTTAATAAATGGTTGAATTAAAACAAACTGAAAGCGGTAAGTGTACAAAATAAAAAATATATATATTGTTATCTAAACTGATCGCTTAAGAATTTTGATTTCAATACATAATGAGCAGCTAGTGTCTATTTTTCATGGTGATCCAATTACTATAAACTATCATCCAGAAATTTCGATCATATACTGAAAAAGATTTAGAAGAACAATCACGAAACTTCATGGAATCAGAATTTTGTTTGAAGCAAAGGACATAAAATCTGTGCAAGATTTTTATTTTAGCATGCATGGTATTATTCAAAAGTAAAATTTTTTTTAAAAAAATTATAAAACAAACATTTAGAATCACAGGAATGAATAGTGTGGTAGAAAAATCGATAGTATTAAAAGAAATTAAGTTGAGAGTTCATCTTTACAGAAGAGCAAACTTAGCAGCAATTTTGTGTACCCTGTATTATATGGTTCAGAGCTGTTTGAGAAAAGAAATTATTCACGCAATGAATAGAGCTTTATAAATAATGGAGAGTGTTAAGATGGAATTGCAGAACAAGTGAGCTCTCACGTGTGGATATGGTTCATTATCAGGAGAATTTTGGAGTATATTGAAGTTACTTTATTCCTGGATTTCTTCAATTTCAAGACAATCGGTTGTGAAAGCAGATCGAGACAATCGGTATCAATTATCAACAGAATTGATCTACATTATCATCCATTAAGAAGAACATTCCGATTGTACTCTTAAAAAACATAGCAGAAAGATTTAAAAAGAAATTGCATAAGTGTATGCTTTATCCATCTGTTCCATGTCTATATAAGTGTATGTTTGTATGTCCATTCAAAATAATGTTTATGATACTACCGTTTTTTTAAAGATGCCTTTCATTGATATTTTTATTCTTACTGTGTGAGTTTAGATCCTTCTAGATTATATCTGAAATCAACTCCCAAACGAAAGCAAAATTCATCGATGGAAAGAATCCGGTTCCTCTTCGGAGTATTTCAATCACGATTATTTGATAACTACTTCAATCTTGAGCAATTTCACAAAATAGTAGGCTACAAACCACTAATTTTCTTGCCAACAGCTTATTCTTACATTGTTTTTTACTCACTGCTTATATGAAAAATCCCGTTTCTGAAACTGTTACAAACTCTTTTATAATTTGAGATGATTTCAGCTACGTATTTATTTTATCAGTCTTTGCCAAACAATAATCCTAAAGTCATTGAAATATAATATCATCCTTGATTTGCTGGTTTGCATGCGTCGATAATGTCTTTAAAACGGTTTCATGATTCTTGACTTGACCTTTTTTGAGATAAGTCTGTCTGTGTTTATTCAGTTACCATTTCTCAACTGAGCATTAATATTTTTTTAAATTCCACAAATGGCTCCTGCCCACAAATTCCGTTTTTAATACTCGGTAATTTTACGAAATAATTTATTATTTCTCAAATTAATTTTTAGATGGTTCCACTTCTACAGAATCAATTTTCAGTTGAATTAGTATATTATTTACCAGTTAAGAGCTCTAAAATTATTAACATGCTTGATTATAATCGGAAACCAAAAAGTGCAGAATTCCGATACATTAATATTGAGTGAAAACTCGTTTGAAAAATCCCATCTGTACAAGTGTGAAACAATCAAAGTAAAAGTGCTTAGTAAACATGATATGAATTCATATATATTAAAATGATGTTTGTTTTAAAAAATAAAACGCATAATTTTTATAGAAAAAAAAAGATTTGTCGATTTTTTTGATAAACGATGTATTTTAAGAGCAAAATTCCATTAACTTTATTAACAAATCAATCACTATTCTTCATGCGGAGAATAAATCACATCAAAAAACGACAATAAACTAGTTTGAAAGAAAAATAAATCTTTTTTTTTTCTTTTGATGAATACAGTAGCTTGAATAAAACAACAACAGATTGCTTATAATAAACCAATCAATTTGGTAAAATACAACAATTTAATTTTCTCTTTAACTATCTAAAATAGATGTATCCAAAATTATGTTATGAAGTTGATTCTCATTGCAGTAATCAAGAATAGTAAATTCAAATGATTACAAACTATTTCAATAGTCATAAATTGGGAAAATTTGTAATGCCCATATTTACACTAGAGGTCAAATTTCTCAGGAATACCTCTTATATTATAGTTTCAATGTTTGATTTACATACTGTATGCAGAATAACTTGCAAAATGCCAATGCCTATCGAAGTGGAACACTACAAAAAAGCCCATCATAGATTTGGGACTCACCCCTTCCCCAAATGACTCTCATGCCCTGTCCAGCAATAGCAACAAGCTGACGGTAACATAGTTACGCTGTTATTGGACTTAACTAATCGCTTCCTACATGGCGAGTCATATAATATATTACACTCGGTAGCATTCTTTTCTTCAGAAATGCTGAGTAAAGATTTTTCCCTCGTTCCCCCGCCCCCTTCTATCGGAAGAACCTTTTCATAACTTTCGGGATAATATCTAGGTTATGCTGTTTCCTTAAGGGGGTGAGTGGAAAAACATGACCCGTTGTTATTGATGCCCTAATAGGGAGACATAACAAAAAAAAGAAAAAAGAAAAAAGATATAAATAACAAAGAAAGAAGTACCGACTAATGCGATTGACTGTCGTACCTCGAGTGAAGTGCCCCGGTCTTTGTATTAAGGAATGATGGGCATCAAACGATGCAATGGAGATTGTTATTTCTTGTGTGTTTACCTGATAAGAGATATTTCTGAAATTATGTGCTTCGAAGAAGTATTATTTACCGAATTTCTTTTTTGATTAAGACGAATAGCTCATAACATTTCAGAATTCTTACATTATCTATGTCAACTATGATAGAAATGATTTATATTTAAGAAAATATAAGATATTACAAAAATTGTGACTGTATCATCGTTTAAATACAGATTATAAGAAGAATTATTTACATATTTGAAAGTCTTGCTGCTTGAATGAGTTAATATATGCAGAATTATATCAATTATCTGAAATGGCCGAAATGTTGACAGCCATTATCGAGACACTATCTAACATCAGGCAATGGAATAGCGAACTTCTGAAATCATACCTAACAATGTTTAGACATATTTCCTTCCTATTAGACATATTTCCTACATATTTCCTAACTATTCTCAATTCGTTGATTGTGGCTAATCTTGATTCATTATCTAAACATTACGTTTCTTGTAGTGCCACAAGCAAAAAAAAAAAAAAAAAAAAAGTGCAGATATTTTAAGAGCTAAAGGAGAGGGAGTCACCTCAATTTCTTCATCTTAACCAATTATTCACAAGAATTCCATCAAAACAGGCGTGCAATTCATATGTGATTTAATATAATTAACCAGTCTAATTACAAGTCTACTAATTTACTAATTAATTTAAATAATGAAGGTTTTAGTTATGTTATTAATTGTATAGATATAATTAGTTAATTTTACACATCCTTTGAAACTTCCTATGATTGTAATATTGATTTCGACAATAGTTTATTAGACGCAATTCGATGGCAGATAACTGCATCCATATAATAGAGTTAATATCACAAGCGATAATAAAAAAAATTGATTTCTATGTACTAAGTTTAAAAATCTGCTAGTTTAACCAACTTACTTTGAACTCAGTATTGAGTGACTTTGTCGTCTTAGATTAGAGGACGTACTATGGGAAGTATAAGGTAGAATTTATATACCAGAATATTGCGATAATACTAGGTTACGATCTTTTCCCTCCTCAGGACTACGACTATTACCAAACCATGTTAAGATATCGAACCCTTCAAATATCATAGTAGAAACCAAGCTGCCATCATGAAACGCTTCTGCTGGTGTCCGCCAAACGATCAATTCTCTATTGTTTTCCAAAAATATGAATGAAGGTTCTTCGGACCAAATTATTTGTTTCCAGTATTGTGATGATCTTGCGCCCTAGTGCTTAAACGGAATCTTTTTTTCAATAGAACTGATCAGTGATCTACTTTATCTAAGATTTAATCGTCTGGATTTATCGCCTGTGAAACAACTCAAAATGTTTTCCTTACATTTGAATTTTTTATATAATTTTGGTTTAGTTTTGATGTTTTTGGCTGAGAAGCTCTTTAATGATTTCATCGTATCTCAATATCCAGATTTTCCTTTAGATAAAAAAATCTCTTTAGATTTTCCAGGCACAAGCAAACATTAAAGAACATTTGTGACTTAACAATGCAGAAACAACAACAACAACAAAAAAAACTCTATATATTTTGTGTGCGTGTAAAAGCCAATATTTGGATTATTTAATAATACATAGTTCAAGAAAATGATCTCACCTGCAGATTTACACTAAAAGATTTACCAAATAGTATGGAGAAATGTTTTTTCAATTTTAAAAATTTGTCTTCACATACATTTTCAACATTTTCTTTACCAGAACATTTTTAATGAAACAACTAGTAGCCACTTCCTCCTAGTTAGAAAGAAATAGACCAGCATAGAATTCTGTGTGCTTGTAATGTACTTTGATTTAAAATAAAGTTCATTGTATGTCGGAATTGCAATATTGAACCAAAAGTTCAATACAGGTATTCGGTATTTTTTAGATCTTAATACTTAATAATCTTTAGATAATTTTAATACCGTAAGTAGAAATTTTAGAAAAAGAAAGAAAATTTTCTTTGTTTTATTTGCCAGTTTTATTAGAGTTTAAATAGCTTAAAAATAATTTGTAACTTACAAATTATAACAGTATATAAAGAACCATAAAAAAGTAAAGTAACATGTTTATTTAAATCACAAAAAAGTGAAAATGTCACTCCTCAGTCTGTGGTACTTTTACAATATTTGAAATGTGATCTAAAAAAACATAATGCATCATATGCACTGTCATTAACCTTGGAACGTAATTTTGTGCAAAAATTACCACCTGTAGAAAACTCTCTTTCGGAATCTACGCCAATTGGTGGTACAATGGGCGATATACTTTTTCAAAGTATTTGTATCCAAATCCCTCATCTTCAAATAAACCGATTTCTCTTCGGAAGATTTTGGATATAGCTGATTTCTGTATAGTATTTTTTTGTGAGGAATTTTTTTTATTTATCGCTAATTCTAATTTTTGATCAAGAAACAATTCCTTTTCATCTATCGATATTAGTGTCATCATAATCTTCGATAACTGTACTGAATTCTTCTAAATGTAGATAGATTTGTGGGTAAAATGTTTAAAGAAACTTTACTATAAACTTATTCAGACTGAATTTTTAATTAGTTAGTTTCTTTTCTTGTTTTTCAATTTTAAAAATTGAAATACCGTAAAACACTTTTTTATTTTATTTCAGATGCCTTTCTTCTGAGCAATTTTTCAATGTAATATACACCGAAGAGCCATTACATTATGACCACCCTGCTAATAACATGTAGGACCACCTTTAGCCCTCAAAACTGCTCGCATCTGCCATGGCATTGATTTCACAAGGTGCTTATAGGTAGTCTGAGGTATCTGGTACCAAGCGCTCACCAACTGGTCCTGCAATTCCCTCACATTGCGAGGGGGTAGCGTGGCAGCACGAATTTGGTTTTCCAAGTAGGACCACAAATTCTCTATTGGATTAATGTCAGGTGAGTTTGGGGGCCAAGACATGACTTGAAAGTCACTGGAATGTTCCTCGAACCAATCCATGACGATTCGACCCTTATGATATGGTGCATTATCCAGTTGGTACACGCCATCTCCCGCAGGAAACACTGTTGCCATGAATGGGTGAACCTGGTCTGGAACCATGTTCACGTACCTTCCAGACGTCAAGGATTGTTCAATGGGGATTATGGGTCCTAATGTGCTCCATGAAAACATTGCCCACACCATAATACCTCCACCACCGGCTTGTCTCCGCCCAACTGTGCATCAGGGAGCAAGGGATTCATTTGGAAATCGGCGTATTCTCACACGCCCGTCGAGGTGATGGACCATAAAACGTGATTCGTCGGACCATGCAACCTTCTTCCATTCCTCTGGTGTCCAATTCCGATGTTTCTTGGCCCATAGCAGACGCATCTGGCGATGACGTTCCGTTAGTGCAGAAACATGATTCGGCCTCCGGCAGCGTAGGCCCATACGCAGCAATGTACGCTGCACAGTATCTTAAGAAACACTGCCTGGGTCGCCACTGTTGTAGCTGGTGGTGATTTCGGATGTTGTAGCCCTTTGGTCACGGCGAACAATGCGTAACAATCTCCGCTCTCCTCTGGAATCAATGCGCCGTGGACGACACACCTTTGGCCGGCGACTTGCCGTTTCAAAATCCCTGCAACACCTTTAATATGTGCTCACAACAACTGCACGTGAACAGCCCACTAAACGTGCCGTTTCTAATATTGATGTTACAATTCGCCGAGCCATAAGGATTTGACCTTTATCAAAGTCTGATAAATCCGCTGTTTTTCCCATTATTTCGCTAATCGCCTTATGTTTAGAAAGACACTGCATACCCGTTTTATATACTCCAATATCAACCAAGTACGCGCAGTGGTTCTGCTCCTGGGAGAGCCCATTCTCATAGATGGAGGGGGGTCATAATGTAATGGCTCTTCGGTGTATAATTCTTCAGATAGTTATGTGTGCTGTTCTTTCAGAGACTTATTGTTGAAAATTTATTGTTGCATTAGCTGTTGATTGATTAGAATATTTCTAATATAATACTTTAACATCCAGTTTTATTCGAAGTAGAGCTGATACAGTTCTGGATATTAAATCAAATTAGCCATTTGAAAAATTAATTCGCAAGTTTTAATCGATTATTAGTTTTTGGATTGGATTTCTCAGTTTCAGAAATCGTTCCACCATTAGGAGTAAACTGTTCCAAAGTGTTTTAGAATCTAATATTAACATATATTATGTTTTATTTTCAGTTAGTTTATATTTTTGTAATATGGCATTTTTTGTAGGGGAACGTTTCAATATTTTAACAATTTTTCGAACTGCATAAATTATAGGAAGAAATTCTTGATGCGTGCATCCTCATTATCAATATCTTCTCCAACAATTACATTGTGATTATCTTCATTGTCAATATCACTCTCACTCCCTTCAAAGCCGTTATCCAATGTTTCTATATCCACAGTATTTGGATTCTTCTTCTTTTTTTCGGTATAATACATCTATTACTCTTAATTGAATTCCATGAGTATAGCAGAATTTTTGATTTGCACCTATCAATTTTCCGACTTTTTTCGTAACGTTGCTAGTCATGCCTTCTTTCAGGCATAATCCCCGTTTAACTAATTTGAATTTATGCACTTACTCATATTTTTCGGCTGACATATTTCTCGAAGCACGTGTAAGTCCTATACTAAAAAAATTGAAAGAATATTTAAATTTAAATGGCATTTATTTCTTACACTTGTCCATTCACCAGTTGTAAGACTAAAATTTTCACCATTTACTTTTAAATGTATTAGCTCATGTTTCAAAGAATTGTGAACACCGTTATTGTAGTTTATAACAGTTCTTATTTTAGTGTTAATAGATGTTGGTAGATTTTCAAAACCTATAGCAGATAGTGATTTTCATAATTCAGTATAAGCGCAAATCACTCGAAAATGGTAAACTATCTAATGTTGTCATTTTATTTATAATTTCATCCAAATAATCTTTTTTTTTCCCAAAATAATCCTTGATGCCTTGGGTTTAGCAACTGCTTAAATTTATATCTTTATCGTAATTAGATTATTTCCTCTTTAACAAATTTGTATCCTGTTTCGTTTTTAAATGCGTATAGGGCCCTCTTGTACTTCTTCGTTCACTTTAATGACTCTTGAGCATTTTTTACATTGAGCCACCATATTCTTTTCATCATATAAATAATGAAAAAAAACTGAAGTATCATCATCTGATTTTTATGTTCCTTAAAGTTATTCTTATTCATTATTATAGGTTATAATTTATGAGTATATATACAATAAATCTTAAAAATATTTTGAAGCCTAAAGTATGATAGCAAATATAATTTGAATAACAAGTTCACCAATTAAAAAAATATCGTAATATTACGCACTTTCTTCACAACAACCTTGTTTTCACAGATACGAATATCAGACTTCGAATCCTGCGCTTGTGCTGTATCGTTCGGAACTGTAATAGAATAGTTTTGACAAGCTTCATTGGAAGTTTCATATATTGCATCACTTTGCTTGATTGTACGATGCAACTTTGAATTCACAGTCTCATTAATTTCCTAATTAATCCCTAAACATATAGTGGAGACAATTTAAAATATTTCTAGTAAATACCGAGAAAATGATATATAAACTTGTGAATACCGCTATCACAAAATTGTACAAATGGCTGAAAATACCTGCATTCAGTATATCGGTATTGCAATCACTTTTATGCTTTGGTTTTCGTGAGAATTGAAATGATTTGTAACAAACTATCAAAGATGCTTTAAAGAATAAAGTGCCTACGTTTACTGTAAATATAGATGGTATCGGATCCCGAATCCCTGGTCTTCCGATGCCAAAGTCTAGTTACCAGGCTAGCGAGGTCTATGAAGGTTTAAGATCAATAAAAACTGATATTTGTATAGCATTAAAGCAAAGTCCTCATAATAATAACTCTTTGTACAATAATAATTTGCTAATGTGTAGGAATTCTAGGAAATAATAGTACTAACAACATGGTGTAAATATATACTCAAGTCATTTATACACATCAAATGATATTCGTCTATTTTGGAATCTATTATACATTCACACAAGCAAAAACTTTAAAAAGAAATGAGCACCTGGTAGTTAGATGAAGCATAGTATATTGCTGAAATCATATTAATTTTACTTTAAAGGAAACTTTTTTGCCAGTGTAACTTTCCCTTTTTCAAATCGACAAACCAGGTCTATTAAATCCCTAAATCTGTGCTACTTTAATTTCTTTGCATACAATGACGTGTCTGGCTTGCTCACAGAATTATCGAATGTTTAATTTTAAATCTGCAATTAAGTGAAAGTATTAATTTAGAAAGCAAAAATCACTTACTAATACATTAATATTCCAAATGCCCTTTATATTATTATAGGAATTAAAATTTCAATAAATATTCCAAATATAAGGTATCCTTGAATTAGGAAGTTAAGTAGATTTTGAAGTCAGAAAGCTCATCGTTCTTAATCTGAGTGAGATGAAACAAATATTATAAAGTATTTAGCTATCAGCCATTTGTTTTTAGCAATCAAAACTTTTAATTAATGTTTCAGTGAAATTTAATGACAGTCGATATTTGTTTCTAAAGCTTTTCGGTTTTATTATTTTAAATTCTTATTCTGAAATATGGGCATAAATTCTTAATGTTCATCGGCGACACATTTTATGAATCCCAGATTTCTAACAGAAAATAGCACTTAGTCCGGAATTGTAATCTATTTCCCCCTTGACTCTGACCATTTGTCTTGATGTTAAAAACATTCAAAATAAATTCAGAAGTATTGGATTCAATTTATTCTCTAGTTTTCGCCATCTTTTTGAGTGGAAAGGAAATATAGATTACTGAAGTTGCAGAGCATTATTATCAAGTTAACAAAGACATAAAGAGTTTCCAAAGTTCAGATAAGTTTTTAAAATGATATTTCAATGATCTCACCCTGAAAATTATGCCGTTATATGTAATTATTTTTTGTTTAGATTTTAAGAGTCTTAGAAGTCAAAAAAAGTCTTAGAAGTCTAAATTACATTTTAAATTCAAAGGAGTTTCTTTAGGGAAAAAATAGCAGGAAGGTTACAAATTATTTAAACTGAAAAATTAAATTATATTCTTTATATCTGAAACTTGTTTGATTGATCCTTTCACTGAACAGGATTTGTATTCACATCGATATTTCTTTTCTTGGTATTAAAGTTAGTTTTTTTTTAAATCAGAAAACTATTTAATATTTACTTCAGGACAAATTATTTTCAATTGAATATATGTCTTTGAAGTTTGTTTATTTAGTTTTTCAGAAAATGCAGAAATGAACAAAAGTTTGTGAATTGATAAGAGATAGGAGTTTATATACGAAAAATAGCTATGATTAAAATAGAAAAACTTCAAATTTTTTGCGTTAGTAAAGATGTGATTTTAATTTTCAAGAATAATGTTTAAAATGTCTGATAGCAAGAAATATTCAGAAACAACGATCACTACTTGAAAAGATAATATAATTTAATCATCAATGAATTCTGTAGAATCTTAGTTTTTAATTCTAATTTATTCAGCTTTTTTTTAAATATAACCTTATGATTCCACGCCGTAATACACCATAAAAGTCACAGTATTTACTAATATTTATTATCAATATTTTACTTACTAATATTTACTCACTAAAATTACTAATATTTTACTTCCAGCTTTTTATCCAGAACTATTACAATTAAAAACTCTTTTGCTTATTTAATAATTCACGAATTTTTATCAAGTGATAACATGATCCTGTTTTCTTTAGGAGGCTTTGAATAATTGAAGGCAACAAATAATTGAAGCTCGAAATCGCGGAGGCAATGAATAAAGCATAAACGGCAACATTCGTCAACACCATTTAATCGCATATATTTTTTTATCTGCTTTAACCAGTATTACATTTTTAATATTATTTTCTTGAGATTTAAATTTTCTGGTAAGAAAGATAGCTGAATGAATGCTGAGTGGATGATGAATCATTGATCTTCGGCCTTAAATTACTAGAAATTACCAATTTTAGAGGAAAAAATGAGATATCCAGAATATTAGACAATCTTAGCGATATTTCTATTAGGAATGGAGAACCGCCTTTATTCTAAAAGCTTCTAAAAACAAAGACACTATAGAAAGCCAAGGACAAAGGTTAAGAATCTGGTTATTGTGTTAAGAGATAGATTAATCTCAAACGAAAAGTTGAGCAATGTCTCTAGTAAGTTATCTCTGAGCTCTTGTGCAGCTGCAGTTATTTGATAGGGATATTTCTACTTGAGTCTGCAGTTTACTGCATATACTGTTCTTTCTTAAACTTCGATGTTGTTTAACTCTAGTATGCATTCGTGTTTTTATGTAGAATGAAGTGTCGTTTCTTGTTACTGAGTTTGTTGGACTTTTTCCCCTTTGTACCCAACGAACATACTGGTTTTAGATTTGTAGTTAATAGCATGACAGGAATGATTATTACGAGTATTTGTGCTCAGAGCATAAATGGGGAGAAAAAGTAATGGACATAGTAATTCCTTATAAGGCTGCAAATATTCAAAGCAAAGGAAAGCGAATGTTGGAAAAAATTACATTTGGTTCAAATAGTCATTTTAAATATCAAAATTAATCTTACAGCTGTATTTAAAATGATATTATGGTTAATTAAGTTTTAAGTTTTAATAAGGAACCTGAAAGTAATATGCTCATTCTTATTTAAAATTATTTTAAATTGCGATGACTTGAGGCGAATTTTAATAAAATGAAAAATACACGGTTATTAATGATATCTAAATCCTTTAAATTCTTAATCAACTTTGGTTTATACTTTTGATTTTCACTTTTAAATCTAAAATTTCAGAATATCTTTATTTTGTAGGTAAAATAGCCGGCGATTAGAACCGATCTTATTTTCTATATTTTTCAATAGATTTATACTTAGTTTTGATTTTTCTAAGCAATATATATATATATATATATATATATATATATATATATATATATATATATATATAT
>JAPMOQ010015927.1:7504082-7665867 GCA_026543055.1 Argiope trifasciata | reverse complement strand
TATATATATATATATATATATATATATATATATATATATATATATATTCGAAAAAATATCAGACATTTTTTTTAAAATGCAGCCAAAGATTTAAAAAGCCAGACTATTTGAACTCATTACTACAAACATGAAATAGAGTAGAATAAGAAGAAAAAATTGGGAATTTTGAAGAAATGATAATTTTTAGGCATTATAGATGCCAGTGGTACTTTCGTCTGCGCTAAAGTTTTTCTTGAAATTCATGTAAGAACTATAAATGTTTTTAAGACGTTTGTTTAGTTGATAATAATAAGAATTTGATAAATGCATTTGTAATATTCTAATGTTCTGAAGAACGTTACAAATGATGTTAAAAAGCGCATTATCTAACTCCAATTAAAGAAGATCACATTCAAAACTTCATTTATTGAAGTCATTTCATTTTTGAGCTATCATTTATATATGCATGGAAAAATACAGAAAGTGAAAAGGTCTAATTCCTAAACAAATTTGGTTACGAATTTTATATAGATCTACATTATGAATTCTAAATTTGTTCACTAAATTATGCCCATTTGGCTCTTAGAATTTTATATTTAACATGTTTAATTGCACTCGGATAGCCAGACAGATGAGCTTAAAATAAAAGGATTTCGCTCAAAATTGTTAGAAAAAATTTTATGTTGAACTTGCACCAAATTACATCTACTTAGTAAAAAGTGCACCTGAGTAACCGTGTTTTCTGACAAACATATTTACCAGCCCCCCCCCCCCCCCAAAAAAAAAAGAATAGTTATTGGATTGGAGACTTTTATGTGACGATTTCTCAGAATCATGAATTCGAGTTTTTTGACAATTACAAAATTTCTTACCGGCAAATTTCGCATACCAGAAAATGAAAAGATTAAATTACGAGATCAAGCGAAGAATAGATTCGTCTCCCCATCAAACGTAAAAGTTAATGGACTAATTCAGTTCAGTGCTCTATTATAGCATCTTCTTGGCTTTCTTTGCAATATAGTTGTGCAAATATTCAAAATGATGCTTAAATCTCCAATTGTATTTGCATTAACAAGACTGGCCAAACTATCCTCAGATATTTTATTTATTCCATTCTTATTACCAATTAATCATAATTAATATGAATTACAAATATGATAAAATGGTTACGAGGGGACAGTTTGATAATCTAATTTAATCCATCGTTCATTTCAGAATTTTTTGATGCACGTTTATTAATTTCATGCCAGTGATTAATTGCCACCCAAAACTATCCAAATACCACACGTTAATAGAGACTCAATTGTAAACAATGTTCAATTATTTGTAAATAATGTACAAATATTTGTTTTTTATACAATTCATTTCCTAATTTGTGAAATATACTTTGCCGATATTTGGTGCTCTTGTAACAGTTAATTTTCTTTTTTAAAAAGTTTTGTTTAGAGATACATTAATTCTAACTAACTGATATATATTTTGAAAATTGAGAATTGATCTGAAAAAGAAAATATCACCGGACTTATTTTCTTCTGGTAAGATTTGCAATTAAACAGGAGAACTGCAACCGTATTCGAACAGGATTTCGAATGCATTTTTGGAATTAGAGAATTTATTTCATAAAGATGGTAACATTGATACAAAGAACGAAGGTAGAGCACATCTATATCAAATAAAGTAATACTTGCTTTACAAAACCAGAGCAAAATTGCAAAACCTTATTTCCTTTCGCTCTTATCAGGCAAATTACCAGACTGTTAACTATGAAAAATATATTTCATCTATCTCGTTGGATTTAAAAGCTCTTTCTTCCAACAGTAGAAAGTGGATCCTCCCCATTCGGATTAACTAGTAAGCTTTTTAAGAATCTTATTTAAAATTGTATCTGGATTGATTGCAGAGTGAAATCTTACTTTTTCTACAGCTCAATTTATCATTAGGAAAATTCTGGATAAGATAAAAGATAAATGAAAAAAGCAAAATTTAGTAATGCTATGTAATCAGGTATGAAATATATTAAAATTAAATAATAATAATAAAAAGTGCATACGCTTAAAATAAGCTTTTATTAATTTAAATACATTAAATTTGTGAGGGTGAAAAACCAGATGTTAAAACAAAGACGATAAGGAAATTAAACTATAATGAATATCGCAAGAAAATTTTTTATCAGTCAGAAAATAATTAAAAACAAATAAATGTGGCTATTTTGTTTTGAGGTCTACATTTTTATCTAAAGATTTTTTTTTTTACTTTTAAGTACAATTAATTAAAGTTGCATTTTATGAATTTTTAAACTTACATTTTTTATACCATAATTAAGATGATTTAAATGCAATTAAATAGTGCATTTATTATTTTTGATTGAGTAGTAAAGAATTATAAACATTAACTAGCAACGCATAATGTTTTGTTTTAGTCTTAAGAGAATTAAGACAGAGAATGACAGAGAATTAATTTAGTCTTAAGACAGAGAATGTTTATATGTATATAAACTGGATGATTCTTTATGCATCTTCTAGATAAAAAGGAATAAATTAAGTTTAACTTATGCGTATTTTATGTGTGTTCATTTGACTGTGACTGACGACTTTGTGCGCATCTGAGTGCAAATCTTAGATTAAAGATTTTGAAGAAGTATTCCTTTTCCTTGACAAAAATTTGTCAGTGTATTGTAAAGACAACATTCCGAATTTCATCCCTATAGGTTATATTTTTGAACTATCATACTTAGATACAAATGTATACATAGTGAAAAATGTAATACGCATCTACAGTTCAAAATAGCGCCACAGTATTGGCTTAAAAGTACTAACTATCGTCATATTTCCTCCAACAAGCCACTCTTTTTTTATATTTCATATACCATTTAAAACGTGGAGACTCGTTGAAATTGCAAGGCCAAGTATTTTTATACCTAAATTGCTTTCCCTTTCTATACTTTATATACAAGAAGGTTTAAAAAAGTTTGAATAAAACTCTACTAAAGGTGGATTTACACGAAACTAACTATTGAGCGCAATCATTGCCTCTCTGCTGTTGTCCCTGTATTGTCCTTGTATAAAAAGTTGAGACAACGTCGTTGGGACAGTGGCCAACGGTTGTCCCGACGAAACAAACATTTGCCATTGTCCCATTGTGGTTACGTGATTTTCAGGAAGTAGGTGTAATTTTCTATTGTTCGCAATCTTTAACTTCATGTGAACTCCCTTTAGCAGTAAAGATAAACGCATTTTCGCTTCAGAGGCTAGATTATTTGATCTATGGATGCCAATTTTGTTACCTTTATCTATGGATACCAATTAGAAATGTGGCCTGCTTAGCATTTTTAAAAAATATTATCTAATTAAAAATTAAAATGAATTTTGGTATTTTTCCAAAAAAAATTTCAGAAAATCTTATAACAAGAAAACGAATTTTACTCCATTTCAAAATTTAGAAAATTGCTTTTTCAATGATGCCAACTAAACAGTTACGCAGTTTTATATTGCCAAATTTCTAGCAATAAATTACATTAGTGCTATGCTATAAGCGTTTTTCTAACATTCTTTTTGATTTCAAAGGATTGCAGTTCCTCATTCGACTTGCATTTTCGATGACCTTCAACAAGGAGCAAGGTCAATCACTTCAATAGTGCGGACTGAACCTAAAAAAATCCTTGTTTTTTATATAACCAGTTTTATGCTGGATGCTTACAAGCCTTTGATTACAAGAAATTTGTATCCGCTGATGACAGAAAAGCTAAAAAATATTGCCTACCCTAAAGCTCTTGAATAACAAAGTAAAAAAAAGAGAGTAAATATTATTTTCACTTCTCTATTATGTATCATTCAATTTCAATGAATTTATTCATTTCCGATATGAAAATAAATGTTATTCTTTCTATCATTCCTAATTAAAGAAGACAGTTATTTTAAATTTCAAACGACAATTCGAAAGTTATTTATTCGGCGGCAGCAATGCGCCGGATACCAGCTAGAACAAAATAAAACGTATAATGGTGTTTTTCCTTTTCATTTTAGTAATCTGAAAAATTGAACAGGAAACTGCGAAAGAAAAAAATAGTTAATTTCATGCCGTTTGTCAATGTTCATGGATTTATATAAACAACAAGTTGCTGCTCCGATTTTGCATTATTTATTATGCATGGAATTATTTACTCTTTCATATTATAAGCATATCATTAAAATGCATTTTAACCCTTTGAGCTCGACAAGGTAATTTGATGAATAGTTTTTCATTTAATACATGGACTTGTTTATTACACTAAAAAATAAATGCATGCAACAGTTTTAAGTTGAGTTCCCCTGAAAAATTAATCTACACCTTTTTAACATTCCTTAAGCATTTTAATAATTAAAATAAATAAATAAATAAAATGTTAAAATAATGCACATGCTGACCGAGAGTTACCATTCGAGTGCAAAGGGTTAAAATGAACTTATATAAATGATGTACTTTAATTTTGCTACCATCTGCTTTGATTACAGATTACTGCGAATTACTGATTACACTATAACATAATTTTTTTCGCCCTATTAAGACTTGAAATAATAAATGGATAGTAGAAAGTAATAATTTATTAGTAATTAAATACATGTGATAATAAAATATTTGTAATAAAAAAGTTAACGAATCAATTTAAACTGAAAACTAAAAAAAACATTTCAGAGATTAATTAAAATTATTCAAGACCATTACTGATCATTTCTTATATTATTTATATAAAAATAATATATATATATATATATAACACTGCAGTTTTTTTCCCTTTCTTTATTGTTATTTTTTTAATGAAGAGCATACTGTTAAAAGAAAACTTTTTATCAGTTAATCGTAACGAAATTTGAAAATTAGATTGCTTGCTTTTTTTTGAATACGAAATAGAATTCTAAGGATAATAACAAGTATTCATGACAAGGAACTATATTGCTTTAACTATGCTTAAGAATAATTCTTTAAACCATTATTTTTTTTAATAATGTATTAGGGAAATAATTTATTAATTACTTTTTTTGAAATCTCTCCTTTCATATTGAGTCGAATTTATATCCTTTTTTTTTTGTTTACCATCTGTTTCAAGAAGAAAACCGAATTTCTTTAATTATATTAATATTTTTTGTGAATTCGTATTGTAGTTTTGTTTGCGTACAATAGATGTCGCTGCAACTCTGAAATTCGGTCCTAAAGATTTTTAAAGTTAGCGAGCAATGACTCCTTTCATCTTTCTTTTGTAATGGAGCATTAGATAGTTTTTTTTGGAACATCAAAAGAATTAGTAAATCTTTTTAAAAATTAATTTCTAGGAAAATGTGAATGTTCTTTCTTTGCCTCATTTAAAATTATTATGTCGCTCATATGCAGTGATCAAAAATTATAATAACAAAATGTTTTGTCATGGCTTTGATAAAATACCAAAATTATTTATTTAAATTATAGCTTGTCATTCCTGTGTTTTGATTTGTTATTCATTGATAACATAAGTAAATCGTCGTATTTATTTATAAATAGGAAGCGATTTTTTTTTATTTTGCTAAAATATCTTTATCTGATCATTCCATTTGATTATTTTTCGTATTTCCATATTCTGATACCACCAGTTTTATGCATAAGTATATACAAAATAATACACAAAAAATGCACATGAATCTGTTTGCATGAAAGTAAAAGGAAAAATACCAAAACGGTTTGCACGATATACTCATAAAAGTATAAAGCATTTATTTATACACATTTAAAACTAATTAACAAATATTATTAAATTATAGTTAAAATGTACATTAATATACCGTATTGAAATAACGCTACTATGCATACTAAATTGCCTTAGAATGTGAATGGCATTTGATGGGGGAAAAATTAAAATAAAATATTTTAAAACTTAAGTAGATATGAACGCCATAAAATTCTTTTCCATTCTAGTAGAAAATGACATGACAGTATTATTAAAATTTGTAAAATATGTTTCCTTGCATTCAATTCTATATAAGCATCATTTTTTGAAATTATTACGCACTTTAAAGTAATAATTAATTACACCATCCATGATTTTCTTCCTTGTCACACTTATTACTTAAATTAAAAGTGAAATATTTCCATTGACTCAAGGATCTATTTTTTAGAGCTGATCATTAAAATATGTATTACTTGAAAATTTCTTTACTTTTATTTAACGTAAGTAGAAACGCCCTCGATAAAGATCTTTTTAAACATGGCTCATATTTACATTGTTTTATAAAGCAATGCACCTAAAAAATGAATTAAAAATCCATTTTTGCATTATAGCATAGTGAAATTTTTATTCATACACTTTATTTGAAATTGTTATACCTATCCAAAATTTTAATGGAACGGCTACACACTTAATCTTTTAATCTATTCATCTTGAAACTAAAAAAATTTACTATATAATTTTTCAAAGTTAAATTAAAAATAATTTTATCAAATCCCTTTTCTGTATTATTTACTGGTATATTTATTTATATTTTTTTGCATAGATATTAGACAAATAAGAGTTCTTGAATCCGCTGTATAGAGGCTACAAATCGATCTTTAAATGAATTTGAAGCCTACCATGCAGAATGGTGCATATTAGTGATTGAACAGTCAAGTGATAATCCAATTATGCCTTAGTTGACTGATATTTAGTTGTGACTCATTGACTATTTTTCGAAATACGTGTGAAAATTAAGCTATCGCAGTTCAACATTTATTTCATAAACATGAATTGATTCCATCGTGGAACAATAAAAAAAAAAAAGAAAAGTTTCAAAAACGTTTCCACCTTTCTTTAATTTGTTGTCTTAAATTCAAAGATTTTTATTCCGTACTGTGTTTTTTTTAACATTTACTATATTTTTACAAAACAGTTATTGATCATAAATAAATAATAACTTTTTATGGTTATTCAATGGTTAAAAAAGGTTGTGCATATGTTTTATATATAATTGCATAATTTTTGTGTTTACAATTTATAAATGCAGGATATATTGTTCAAAGCCCATCAAAAATTGTACAATGCTCATAATATTGTATTGCATAATAATTGTCTTTGGCGACCAGTTGGTTTGAAATAAATATTGATTATATTTATTTCAAATTATATTGGCAAGATTTCTTGTTCATAATTCCGTCAAATTGTTAGATATTAAAACCGCGTTATTTAACCTCTTACGCTATCAGTAAATTAGCAGAAATTTGTGCCCATCGCATCTAAAGAAATTCCAAAAAGCTTTTACTTGGAATAATTTGTTAAAGCTTCGATCAGATTGCGTTTAAAAATGCATATGTGCTTTGTATAATATATAAGCATAAATAAAAGATTAACAAATTTTTAAAATTTTTTATTAAAATCACTGTTTTGCTGCTGTCTCAATCTAAAGGTAAAGAGCTTTTACCAATGTGAAAAAAAAAAAAATGTGAAGCAAGTAGTACAGTAGCACAGAAAATTTAGTAGATGTAATCTGTACGTCATTTTCAGTATAGGCGAAAAATTTCAATGACGTACACTGTATGTCAAAATAGCGCAAAAGGTTAATAGTTTGATATACAATCTTTCAATTGCTTGCATAAACTTTTCTTCTGAAGATGTTCTGATTTCATGAAATCATTGCATTATTAAAAGCCTAGATACTCGATTAATAATAAGTTCTAAATTTAGCGGTAGTACAACTGCATCTTTTTATTTCATTTTCGCATATGAAATATAGTGAAAGTATGGTAATCATTAGAAAATTCAATTTCAAGATTTTGATGAAACTTTACGTTTTAAGCCACCCTGAAACGCATTTTCCAAAAATGTGTTTTTCGAATTCAGGAAAAAAAATTAGCAGCTAATATTCATTTTCTTATATATAAATATTTTATTAATATCAAAACAACATTTTAGAAAATGGAAATAAAAATTATGATTTACAAAAGGTAAAAAATGACCTTTTAATGGTCCTAATGTAATGCGGTGTAATATAAAACATATGAAACCAGAACGTTCAACATACAAAAACAATCGTATCTGTAAAACCCGACCGCAAATACTACATAAAAATAAAAACATGTACAAAAATATTTGAACATTTTAAAAATTTCTTTAATTTATTGTTCGCAACACTTTAAAGAAAAACTTATGAAGTTAATAAAACGTTATATAGAAGTCCAACATTTCTACTACTAATAAAAGTGAATGTGTGTTTTGGTATTCTCAGGCTAGATTGTCTGATTTATAGCTACTTAATTTGTGCTTATATATCTTGGTGAATAGAAAGGCATTTTGTAGAGTGATTTTCCTGAATTTTAATTAAATTATAAATTGAATTGAATTTTGACTTTTTCTCGTGAGAATTTTTTAATATGTTATTGCACAAAAAGGAACTTTACATCATTTCAAAACTCAAGCAATTTTCTCTTTAAGCAAAATTTTTCTGAGTTTAGTCAAATTAAAAAATTTTTTTTCCCCCAAATTTCTAGCAATAGAATTGTTACTGAGCAATCCAATCTAGTTTCATTGTTCTGTTTAATAATTAACAGTGTAAATTTCTGTTTAATAATTAACAGTGTAAATGTATTTAACATTTCTGTTTAATATAAACAGTGTAAAAAAGTTAAAGATGAACGATTCTGTTTAATATCTGTGAAGTTTGCAAGACAAAAAAGTGATGTTATACTATCACGATGAATTGGGTATTTACGTTCTTAATAGAGCCTTGATGATATAGAGTTATTTCAATTAGAATCGTTCATGTACACAATAAACAGAGTATATATAAGACAAAATATTACTTCTTAAATAACAAGTAATTTTTCTGAACCGTGGGCATGAAGTTATATCTAAACGATTTAATCCATAACTTTATGATGTAACTAGAAACTGAGTGTTTGAAGATAAAGATCAATTTACACAGGGATAATTTTTTTAATGCGTCATTTGTTTATATAATACGAAATATTAGGTATAACATATAAGAAAATTTCAAAATGTAGGTAAAAAATTTATTTTTCGTGTAAATACAATAAAATAGATGAGACATTATGACCATATTTTTTGTTATGCGGGTCATGTATGGCCTGATTTTTAAATTATTTTTTATTGCCTTTTTATTTTATTATGCGTTTTAATAAAAGTTATATTAAAACATTAAAAGCTGCTTGTAACTGATGTTCGGACAAACTGATACTGATGATTATTGATTACTGATGTTCGGACAAACTTTTAATAACAAACACTTTCGACAAACAATTAATTAACAAACACTCTGGCCACTTCTACGCATGATATTATTGGTGAGAATAGTATTGGAATGACAAAATAAATTTGAATTTTTCTTTTAGCTTGACGCATTCTGAAATGTTTTTATATATCTACGAAATTATATTCGTTATTCCTGACCCAAATACATTATATTTTATACAAAAATGTTAGAAATTTATAGAAAAAAATTTGGTCAATAGTTAAGTGAGATCTATAAATATTTTCACGAAATTTCATATATTGTAGGAGAAATAAATCAGAATGCCACGTCATACTGTAAACATTATCAAAACGAGCTAACATAGACAATAGAGAACATTTATAAAAAACATGCTAACGTAGACAACAGATAAAATTTTTTATTACGTGCTTGTTACTTCAGGGCAGTTGTAACTCAGTAATCAAGAAGAATTGATGATAAAGTTTTATAAATTCTTAGCATTAATTTACTTATAAGGGTTAAATATGAAAAAGATAGCGCAGATTATAATTCATCAAAGAGAGATAGTAATAAGATAATAAAAATGCTCAAAGTGTAAAAGAAATATTTTGCAAGTATCTAACTCAAATAAAAAAATAATACGTCATAAAATTTCATAAAAATAAATAAAAAAGAAAAAAAGTTTTTACTTTGCAATGAGTTGTATTTGGTAAAAAAAAAATCAACACATTTTTACATTGCAACAATAAGAAGTTTACGGTCAATGAAACATTACTATTCTTTTTTAAAAAATAAATCGGTTTAATTAGACCACGCAAACAAATATTTGGAATTAAATTACTTTTTACATTCAAAACAATACCGACATGAAAAATCTGGAAAAAAGCGGTTTAATGTGACCCTAAATTTCCAACTGAAATGACATATTTCCACTTCTTCCATAATTCTAGTTTTTCATTTCGCACGACCGGGTGACAACAAATATGAGAACAAATATAATTAAACTAACAGAAATTACGAACCTGTTTTTAAAACTCAACATTAATAAAGAATGTACCTCAGGTAGATTGCTTCTTGCAACAAGATAAGGCGGGGGAAAAAGTCGCCAAGGTGATTAAGAAAGAGGCGAAAAAAATCGCCAATTAAAAACCCATTATTCTACTTGTGACGCTCACTATTATTCGGGAAGTCTCTCAAATCCCTTTTCATAATTAACTTTCGTCAGAGGACGACGAAATCTAAGCCCCTGCAAGGCGAGATGAAAAGACCGCCCCAGTTGTGGCAATTAGCAGAATTAAAACTCCTCGTTCTCTTTGAGAGTGGAAATCTGACCGATTTATCTTTTTGGAAATCTTTGGATGGAATTTTTCTTGTGTTCAATGAATAAAGTTTCAGTGAATTTAGCTATGACATGGCAAGGCTACTATATAGTTAATTAATTATATGTTAAAGGGATGTCCCACAAGCCTCCAGAATTTTGGATACAAATTTTATGTAATCCCTTCAAAATAATGATGGGATATTAAATAATAGAATGAATTCATTTTCACGTAACATACTTCAAACGAGCTATTCGAATTAAATTTTTTAAAAGTAAAAAGGAGTAATGAAGTTATTACGTAAGAAAGCATGCTGTGAAATGTTAGATGATGTCCACAATTACACTTTCATATAACTGTATCGTATGTCATTCTTGCATAATTTGCACTTTATGCATTAATGTTAATAAATTTCGAAAGCTAACACTGTTTTTTATTTAAGCCACTATCATTCCCTATTGGATAAGTTAATTTTTTATATTTCTAATCAAACTATACCTACAGAGCATTCCCTACTCTGTGAATGTAACGATATACAGGAATACTTCATTATTCGGTTTATAAAATCATTCCGATAACAAAGGAATATCATGTATTAAATAAGCAAATAGATTTGAAAAGTTGATGATAAAACTTAGTTAAATTAAAATAAAAACGAAATGCACACTGTTTGTATGTATACACATATAAAAAAGTAGTTAATATCTATTATTTCCTCTTGCGAGTATACTCACCATTGGAAAAATACAACATTTTGGATTATGAAGCGTTTATTCATTGACAATCATTAAATTTATTTAATAATTGCTTAAATGTTATATTTATAATTAATTATTCTATTTATATAATATATTTATAATTAATTATTATATTTATATAATATATATATGTTTATGAAAATTTATATATATGCATTTTCCGAAGAGCTCGAAACAGTTAAGAATTAGGAAAAATTGAATATGAATATAATTTCTAAATATTCCTATTTTACTACAGATTATTTCTTGATATCTTGGAATGTGCCTTTTTGTGTCTGTTCTATAGTTCTACAAATTAATTAATTTATTAAAGTCTTTTTTCAGAATTATTTCTGGTTCACAAGGGGACAATTTTGTTTTTCCAAAAGCGGCGTGAAAGGGAATTGACGAAATTCGAAGAATCTTTGATATGTAGATGAAAATACATCAAAATTGCAATTTATATTTCTTTTTATCTCTCTTTGATTGCAACGAATTAACAGAAAATATTTTCATGTAAAAAAAAAAACATTCCATTTCCTGTTTCTCGTGCATGATGAGAAAATTAATTTTACGAAATGCAGCGCGAACTTTCATTTTCTTCTGCATTTTTCAACGATAAAAGGCTTTCTTTCCTGTTTTGTGCGAATCAACCTTCACCCGGAATGTATAAGAATTCATTTAATTCCGTCTCCGTTGCGAGCGAAAACAACCTTTTTAAATCGCGTTTAAAAGCAAATCCAATTATGGGAAACATTTTCCGAGGTCCAGGTAGCTCGGAAGAGAAGATGGCTGACACGAGGCAAAATTACATGGTCCATGTAATGCGACTGGAATAATTATTATATGCTTGGTGGGAACAAAGAGATACGTTTTAATTTCGTAAGGAACAACACTCAAGGATAACGTGTCAAGATTAATTTTTCCTCTGCATTCTCTCTTCGGGAATTCTTGGAATGCCACCTTTGTTATTTGGAGAGAGTGAGAGAGCCTTCGATAAATAAGTGAAAGGGTGCTGAAGTAATAATAGAATTGAAAAGGACAGATGGAAACCTCTTTTGAAACAGTGCAGGAGTTGGAAACACTCGAGGCATCTAAATTGTTTTGTTGACAGTTCCTGTTTCTCATTTTACTAGTACAGGCAGATGATCTATTTTAGATCGGATGTTGTTTTCAAAAGATTCCCAAAATTCCAAAGTTGTACTTTAAATTTAGTGCATGTAATTACATTTTATTCAATTATGTTCGATTCTTGCAGAAGCTGTTTTCAATTTTCAATTTTGTTATTTTGTTGTTGTTATTTCTGATTTCTGTTGGTAAAGCTGTACTATACCACCTCCATGAAACCAAAGATATCGAAACAAGCCTAAAAACAAAAGGGGGCCCCTTAAAATTTCAAAATTAGTAAAATTTAAGCATTTAAGAATCTGAATGGAAGGTAGGTAGGCATGATCTGTCTTGGCCCAAAGACTTTCAGCAAAAACCTTCCGGCTATGTTGGAGAGAGAGAAATTTGGTATGCCCATTCTAAAAATGAAAGAGAGCCATTTACAGTTTTCTTGATGTATCCAGACTGCGACACGAAACAGGACTTTTACCTAAATACTAAGTGTGAACAGGTAGGACCCTTCAAAGTAACCTGCAATAAAATTTAGAAGAAAAAAATTTTAGAAATGTGTTCCCCAATTTCTTTTTATTAGGTTTTTAATAACTTACATCCTTAAATTCGGTACAAAATATTTCTTACCGGCGAATAATAGTGAATTACCTCCTAAGATTGCTGATAAGTCTAAATATAAGTTTTCAGATATTTTGATTCAAGAACAGGTGTTTAAAAACTATGCATACACACATTTTAAGAAATTAAAAGGAAATTTAATGTTGCTACTTTTTTGCGTTTTTTTTCTTACAATTTTTTTTTTCTAATAATTATTCCTGCAATTCCTTTCTTACTTTCAGTTAATTTATATCAGTGAAGTAATGCTTATTAATTTGCTGATAAATTTTTTTTAATAATTACGTTTAAGACTGAATTTTTTAGCAGTATAACCTCTGGCTTTCTTTTTCAATTACTTTTAAGAGCAAACGATTTGATAAGATTGTTTCTCTACTATTTTTCTCAAAGTATATGAACATAAATCCCATAATAATTTAACTTTACATTTCTCAAGAATTTGTTATACACTGCATATTTGACAACTTTTTCAACAATATATTTACTACCAATGTTACTGTACGAACAATGCTTAAAAATAAATTACATGCTAATATTACATCGTGAATAATTTTTGAAACAATATGCATGAAATGAATCAAAGAAATTTCCTGACATATTTTCACAAAATATAAAGTAAGTTTCACATTCCTTTTATTTTTTTTACAATATGTAAAAAACAATATTCCTCTATAGTTAAAAAAAAAGTGAATTTAGGTCTAAACCCCCCAATTTTGACTGCTAAATACTTTTAAAAGTAAAAACTGACAAATCGGTGAAATTTTTCTGATATTTTAATTAAATTTTTAATTAATTAAAAATTAAGCTGCGTTTTTCCTAGGTCATTTCTGAAAATATTACTGCATGAAACTGAGTACTACACAAGTACAAGGGCTACAAGTGTAACTTTGTGTCAAATATTTGGCTTTAATCAATTGTGAAAAACACACCTAAAATTCAAAATGAATTTTTAAGATACTATCAGACCGCATATGAGAGATTAATCACCAAAGGCTCTCCAAGAATTATATGATGAATTCAGTAAAACGCCAAATATGAATGAATTATCTGATGAATTCACACCAAAAGTGTGTATTTTTAACTACTTTACGCCAATGGGCTTATACAACTTCTCTGGGATAGCATCTTTATAAGAAAGTGTGCGAAAACGTTTTGAGGAAATCACTGTCACTGGTTTCATCTGGAAATTAAATTTCACTTTCAAGTGAGCTGATATGTTTTCGAAATTTAGGAGTGATCCCTCAAGTTGTTTTTGCTGGAATCTCAGCATCTTCCCTAAATTTGGATTGCTCAGGAAAATTAAATGTATTTTAATCGCAAACACATTGATTTTGTGACACTGATATTCGCGGAGAGTGGTTTTTATTTTCTTCATTGAAAGTCTGTTTTCGCCAATGACATTTAATGGATTGAAATTTATATGGCTACAAACCTTTTTAAAAAGCTTTTTTCCTCACTTATCTTTAAGATCTGTTTACTACATAAGATTTTATCATGTTAGTTGTTTGATGGTTTTTGACAGATATAATTTCATTTTCAATCTAATTAGAAATCTTTGAACTTACTCTAAATAACGTCTAACAATAGCAATATTTAACATAACAGTTACCATCGAATATGATAGTATTTAAAAATCAGAGGGACTTATCTCCCTAAAATTTTTTAACGCACTCTCTTATAAAGATTTGTCCCAATAAGCGGCATGCCTGGCATTGGAGCACAACAAATATTAATCTTTTGCATGAATTTAGTACTTTTTAATATCAAGTCATACCTGACGAATTTTTTAGTGATCAATCTTTGGCATGCGGTTAATAATATCTAAAAATTGAATTCATGTTTTCGACAAGATTTTTCCAATCTATTTAAAAGAAATTTTGAAACAGAACTGCACTTGTCATAAATTCATGGGTCAAATTTCATAAATTTACGTCATTTTACTTCTTTACGTTTTTTAGCTATCGCGTTTACATGGTTCTAAAAATACAAGCCGACTGTCGATTAACTCCATTTGGATTTAGTTCAATATTTTTAAGTGCGTACACTATAGATGGTAAAAATGTGTATCAAATTTTGTCGATCTAGCTGTCTTCCTCATGTAATTAATGTGTTAATTTATATTTGAGCAACCACACACAATAAACTTCCTCTGTAGGAATTTACTTAAAATTTGATAGAAATCAACAAATTTTATGGAAAGACCAAATACCAAATTTCCCTAATATAGCTCAAAATGTTATTGAATTATCTTTGTCACAGACAGATGGGCATTTTCCAAAATGTGTTTTTAGAACTCGGAAAATAGGGGAGCGGATCGTCTAAAATGTGGAGATTGGTCAAAATCTTTTGTTCGGATTTTTTGACTATTGCATTACTTTCTCTGTACTTCTTATACGAGAAAGTAATAAAATAAAGATACTGCTGTGATTAGTGTATTAAATTATATTGATTAGCTGATATGTCTTTATGAAAATTGATATGCAAAGAATTTTGTCCTTATGACATAACGTCTGTGGAGAATTGATTTTACCTGAAAGTGATGTAGTAATTTTATTACATAGATCCGACTATTAACTTAGTGATAAAGCTAAAATGTTCTGTTTTAAGAAGATTATACAAAATCTAAATAATTGGGAATATTACTAAGCTTTCGCATTTTTCTAAAATATGTAGGATACTTGCTTGCGAATAAACCTCAATATATGCAAATGAGGGATGAAGCAATTCAAACATTTACGAAAAAGAGAAATATTTATCAACGGAAGTGTGAACACTTTTTAATTGATGACTCTTTGAAACGAGTTAATAGAGATGTAATGATATTCCTCTTGTAGAGCATTATTTAGTTAAAAAAGCGTCATCGTTGAAAGTTTTGCAAAAAGTTTCCACTCTAAATATCATAACAAATATTCAGTAATGTTCAAACCGAGGACTAAGAGCCTATAGAAGATGTTGCTCAATGTTTTTCTTTTTCAATTCTCATGGAATATATCTAGCAGTGTAAATAGAAGCACTGTTATTTTAAAAAAGATGTAGTTGCACTCGATTTCCCTGAATCTTCGAGAGAGACATGTTTTGATTTTCTAATGATCAACAACAAAGCATTTAAACCTAATTAGCGGAAAATGATGTTTACGATTTAAAGTCAGTAAAAATAATCAAATCAAATTGGTAAGTTAAATAATTTTTGTACTTAAATTGCTTGTTTTGTTTGACATAGTCTGTCTGAAACAGATTTAGGATTAAAGATGTCGAAACTGGAAAATGACAAAGCAGAAAGAAAAAAGAGCAAATGTTTTTTTACTTTTTATAAAACTGTAAAATGTACTGAATTAGATTAAACCATAATAAAGTAAATTACTAAAGTGTTTGATTTTTTTATATTTGCATTTTATGAAAATCGTTACCAGTAAATAGAAAAAAATGAGACATTTAATCATTTTTGTTTTGCCATGAATGTAATTGTTAATACCTTTATGATCTCAACGATATAGTGAGTTTTTCTAACAATTTATCATCTGTTAATGAAAAAAATATGAAGATATTAAAATATCACTATAGAATTTAAAACTAATAATTATTTTTAAAATAGCTATTATATTCAAGTAACATTTATATTTGATTAAAAGAAAAGCATAGTAGTTAATGAAACATAAGTTTAATATAGAAATCTTTAAAAAGATTTTCATTTTAGAAAATTATGCATAAAAATTCATTCAACATTTATGTGAAAGAATCATTGAAAAGATATTTTCGGACTTCATCCTAATAAATAAAAATGAATGTTTATCTGTCCGTCTCTTATGCGTTCCGTGCTGCTCATACGGTTCCTATAACACTTTGACCACATATTGCTTGCACTTATGAGAAGATTATAGGCATAATACAATCATCTAAAGTATAAAAAAATGTGTTCAGATCTATTTACCCCATCTATTAACGAAAGATTACCGTCAAATAACTCGCCAAGGAGACACAACAGATTCAGTAAAGATGCTAAATTCGCGCTAGATGTTAATGCTTCATAGCTATTGTATGTAAATGTAATATAAATCTTTCTCTGAGGTAATAGTTTCATTAGAGAGTATGCGAGAAAGCTTTAGGGTAACCAATCCTATAGGTTTGAAATTTCAACGAAACATTTAATAAATTTAGCGTTTTTTTGCAGTAACTTTGGAAAATATTAGAGAACAAATGATTTTGCATCATCTTAGTTTTCAAAAAAAATATTTTTTCAATTATATTAAAGATTTTATGGAATAAATAAATTTTCTGCGTTTAATTAACTTTAAAGGAAAAATATTTTAATCACATTTTTTAACATTAAACTTGAGAATTTTGAACGAATGTTAAACGAATCACAAGGTACAATAAATAATTTCTTTCATTATCATTCTTAAAGAACACCAAGCTTTACAATTCTAAAAGAATAGTCAAATCTAATATATAAAAATGAATATTTGTTGGTAGAGTAGAATAAATACTATTTATACTTCTCTTTTATATATCCTTCAATTTCATTTAATGCATTTATTGCCTGCAAGAAAATAAATATTATTCTTAATTAAACAAGTAACTATATCAAATTCAAACGATATTTCTTTAAATTATTTCTTCTCTGGCTGTAACACACCGGGTAACAGCTGGTAAATTATAAATCTAACATAAAGATAAATATTGGGTCTTGAGGACAAAGATAACGACTAAAAACATTTTCATCAAACAGACAGTGCATTATGCTTAAAAAATAATTTTAATAAAATTCGAAAAAGAACCAATAGAAATAGCAACCAACATGAAAAGATTAACAGAACACCGAATACGAAAACCATTGTACAGTGTATTTCTTTCTATTTAATCTAATAAATCTTAAAGTAACTAGTTAAATACAGAAAACATGACAGCCTTTAGAAACAAATGAGTAATTTTTTTTTTTCGAAAAACGTTCTTTTTTTTTTTCTGTAAATCTCGAGGGAAGGGGAGAAAATAGAAATAAATTCAGCCGTTTGCAGCAAGAATAGTTGCTACTGCTGCATCCAAAGAAAAACCGAACTTCGAATTCGAAAGTGAACATTGCAGGTTGTTTTCTTGGTGGCATTCTTTCCATTCCAGGATGCAAGCAGAAGAAGCCAGGGAAGAACAGACAAGGCAAAAAGAAAGAAAGAAGGCGAGGCATAAAAGGCAATCAATCAGATACTAGAAAATGGAGAAAATTCCCACGCACTAATGGTGCATGAAATTGCCTTTTGCGGTGTTGGTCGGACATGTGCAGCTTCATTGTTTTTTTTTCAGTTCTTTCTTCTTAAGTATCGTGAATGAGCCTGATGTTGTTCCGATGGCCCCTTAAGCTTCGTTCCTCTTGTGATTTTAACAAACAACGCGCCGTCACTATTGGCTACGAATTTTTCAATTAATTCACTCGGAGCACAAAGAAAATGTTTTTTTTTCTTCCCCCTTACTGTTTTCTTCAAGTTTGGACTTTGTTCTTTTTTATTTTCATTTTCTTTTAATCTTCAGTATTTCTTTTTGCTGATGCTAGTATTTTTTTGGGAACATGTTTTGCTCATTTGGCTATTTTGGAAGATTATAAACTGAGTTATTGGTGTTTATGCTTGGATGTATAGCGGAAAAGATAATGTTTTGGAAATTGATAATGCATTTCATGTATTAAAATGCTTTTATTTTGATATATTACGTAAAAAATATTTGAAATGAAAGAGGTTTCAGAAGGTAAAGGCTAGAAATGATACGGATGTTCTAAAAAGAATGAAGACCTCTAAAAATGGTTTTGAATTGTTTCGGAAACTTTTACTCATTTAAAAAAATTCCATTAATGAGTTTTAAATATAATCTGATAATCTAAATGGTATAATTTTTTTTACAATGAAAGTCGCAAAATTTATTTTTTAATCTGATGACTAACCCATAAACAGATAATAGTCTTTTTTCCCTCTATGAAGCTACGAAAGAAAGAACGTCGTAATTTATTATTAATAATATAAAAATATTATAATTATTTCATTTTCCTGATATCTTAGTTTAGATATTAGTATAATCTCAAAAATTTTGTTTCGTACTCGAAAAGCCATTTTGATCGCACCTGTTCCTGACTATTTGTATAAATTCATAGATTAACGCCCAAAACAATATAATAGACGAATTATCATTGATATGCAAGGTTTTTAGTAAGCTTGTTTTGAAGTCAGTGGTTATATCTTTTAAACATTGCACTATTGGAAGGTAAATTGCATTAAAATTAATTGTATTGAGGATGAATTTTTGTAAGATTTTAAGGCGAGCCAATTGAGCAGCTTCGTCACTAAAAAGCCTCCATTATTAGTAAATATTCTAACCTACAGGTGGTTATAAAAATAATGGAAACATCTTAGATTTATAAGGAATCCTTAATTAGTATGGTGTTGAACTTCCTTTAGCCTATAATAAAGCATGTCGCTGAGAAATCAATTCATACAAATGTTGAATAGTGTTTAGAGGAATATTGTACTTTTCTTCTAGGAGTTATTGTAAAAGTTCTGGAGAGACGCCAGTGGAGGATATCAATTCCATATAGAAAATTATAAAATGCATAAGAGTTCAACTATATTGAGAGTTGGGTGAATGTGCAGGTCAAGGCAAATGTTTAACTTCATTCTCATGTTCATCAAACCATGATTGAATTAGTTTCGTTGCATGGAAAGATTACACCCAGGAATCATATATTATCACTTTGGAAAATTCTATCTCCTGCAGAAAACAAAGTTTGCACCATAGGATGAACCTGGTCAAATAAAAAATTTTCCATACTTTTCCTCAGTAATTCTTTCTTTCAGTTACGATTAGTCCGGAAGGAAACCACGATATGACTGATCAAATCATTATAGATCCACCTCCATGCTTGACAGTTGCAAGGAGACAATCGCGATCATATGCTTGTGCAGGTATTCCCCAACCTTGCACCCGTCCTGTTGTTGGGAAAGGTTTGAAACAAAATTCTATAAATCATATTAGTTTCTTCCATTTATCAATCTACCAGATTTTGTGAGTGCGACACCATCGTAAACGACGTTTATCATTTACGTCTATGACAAGTGCTTTAGGAATTGCCACTTTGCCATAAATATACAGTTTTTGAAGGTGTTTTTTAATTGTAATAACTGGCACTGAAGAATCTAGAAGAGTAATCAACTATGTGGTAATTTTTGTTGCTGTTGTTCGCTTTTTAGGCATTACAATCCGCTTCGATACCCGTTGGTCTCTTTCGCTGTGGTTCTTTTTCCGCCCACACTTTTGCTTTACCGAGCCTGTCTTGCCGCGCTGTATGTATGCTGTCATGACTTTAGACACCGTTCCTCTAGAAATATCTAAAAGTCGGAATGTTTCGGTCACACTTGCTCCAGTTAGATGAGTTCCTACAATTTGGCCCTTTTGAAAATCAGAGAGGTTCGATATTTTACGCTTTTGAAAAAAGCCCAAAATTACAAAACTTCAGTACAGTTAACTGATAATACCAGATAATACATATTTCTGCTTATAAAAAACTAGTGACTGTTAATACAATATAATGCTTACGAAGGACATTAAAAAATATCCCTTTTACTCACAGGTGTTTTCATTATTTTGATAATCACCCGTACAATGATAGCTTGCCACATAATATTGCATAAAATCAAATAATACTGCAATTCAAAAAACGACATCCCTCCTTAAATATTTCACTAACTTTTGTTAATTAAAAAAATTTTTAGAGAAAAATATTAGATCTTTGGCTTTTAACTTCATCCACACAGCCTTTTTAGAAAAGTGGTGACTGTGTGGTAATTACACTGAAAAATTCCAAATATCGAAGTGTATAAGCAGCGGTTCTGCTGCAATGAATGAATTAAGTCTGAGTAAAATGATTGATAAATTCAAAAATATGGAGTCATTAAGAAATGGAAAGAAAACAATTGCTTCGAAGTCATTGGAAGATGTGACTATAGCATTGCAAGAAGTGTCAAGCAGTGCTTTGAGCAAGTCCAGTGCTCGAGTAATTCCTCGAAGTTTAAATATGCCTGTCAGCAGAGTTCATAAAACACTACAAAACATCCAGAAACCCCCATCAACGGAATAATTCACTTCCTTATTCAATTATTTATTATAATCAAGCATATTCATTCATAATTAAACTTATTCAATAGTGGCTCCTCGTTGACCTACCAAAATAAGAAACTTTCGCCCAACAATTCCTTGCACTAATAAAAGATGGCAATGCATGATTTTGGAAAATTTTTGGACATAAGAAGTATATTCCCATTTCCAATTTTTTTAATATTCAAAATTATAGAATATGGGCTAATGAGGTCTGTGGTAGATGCAATCATTGCCTACCCACTTTTAAAATGCCACTATGTGGTGCAAGTGTAAGGCAGCACTTATTGTTTGTCCTCTCTTTTCCGAGGATATTTGTCCTTCGGATCCTGTAGCCTGTGCAGTCAATAGGACACGTTATAAATCTGTTTTCATTCTCTTTCATCCATCCATTCATTCCATCATCTTCAACAGAGAGGATGTATGGATAACAAAATTTTTATTCAAGTAGTGCTCCATCGCAATATCAGTGAAGTTGCAGTTGAATTTGAATTTTAGAAATGGCACGATTATCAGCCGTCTTTTCCCAACAGCCAGACCGTCATGAATATATAACGTGAACTCTTGCATTTTTTGGCTACGGGGTTACACTTAAAAGGTTGCGAAGTCATTGCGAAACAATTTTGCAATTTCACCACTAAAAATTTTGTTATGTTGTAGAATTCTAATCAATGTTTTTTTTAAAAAAAATATCTTTTTAAAAGTACAACAGAAAACGAGGAGATTTGTAAAAATCTCGTCAAATATTTTAAAAGTTACCTTATTACAAAACTTCATATACGTGAAAACAAAAAAGTGAGCTCAATTTTGCAGAAATTATAAAATGTGATATGTGTAAACTAATGCAATGAAATAATAATTTTAGTAAATTAAGGCCTTATATTATTTTTCTATAAATCTAATAATTTTGACTTCAAGGTAAAGAAAATTCAGAGGTGAACTTTTGTGAAGAGGATTTCAGTTGCTAATTAAATTGACGATATTAGGTAGGTCTAAGTAAATCGTCATAACTTTTACGTATCGGGTATTTTTGTATATGATAATATATGTATGTGTTTAATATGTAGTGTTTAATAATGTTAGAAATTTTAATATTCAATTTAATTTATCTTTTACTGATATTTTTGGACTCTTACAAACATGCATGTAAAATTTAAATTCTTGTATTTACTTCTTTACATTGAATTTTTTTTCTAAACTTCAGGAATTCTTCATTTTTTTCCGAAGGCAATATAAAAGTGTTTTATAAAACATGTTATTCTTTCTTCTTAATTAAATTAGAAGTCAAATTAATAGTTCACATTTTTAACATTATATTTCTTATCTGGAAGTGCAATATTATAATTAATTAACTATAATTGAACATTAATTTGTGTTCAAATATCAGATAAAGTAATATTAGTTTTTCAAAGGAATGGAAAATACGTCGTTATTTCCATAGTAATAAGTTTTTACCATAAGCGGTTTTATTTTTTAAGAATAGATATGAAATAAAGTTTCACTCTAGTTTGTTAAATAAAATGGAAAAAATTAAAAAAATAAAATACACTATAAATAAATTACGAAAATTAATTTTAAATGTTGAAAGCTAATTAAAATTGAACATTTGCTCAGTACTGGATAGATAAACGTGACATTATTTAACATAATGAAGATGGATGATGACAGTTCATCCGTGTTTTTTTAATCTTTAGATACTATTTTTAAAAAATTATATTGAGATAATGCTAAAGCCCTTAAAAACAAAAAGTTTCAGGTTCACAAGAATAAAGATTAATTTCTTTTCCAGATAGCTGAGAATTTCGAAGGACACAAGTGTCTACCAAATATTCTCAGACATTTTTTCGATACCTTTGTCCTTTTTACTTTCTAGTATGAAGAAGTATAAAATATTATAATCATTTGAAACCTCATATTTATACTAATGATGAAAATATGTTTTGTGTATGTTGACATTTCACTAACTTTGGCAATACTAAAAAAAATCCATAAAAATTATTTGGCATACTTTTTAAAATAGAGCTCGAAGAGAGAGAAAACCCTTTGAAACACTAAACTACGGTTTTATTCCCGGAAGGCACGTTTTATGTACAAAAAATGGTGAATAGGATCAGGAAATAAGAGAACATTTTCGAATAAAGTTAATAAAGGCTAAATTAAGATAAAAATAGAAAATTAATTTGGATTAAATTAAAATTTAAAATATTATTACACTCACATACAATATATACCTTGGAGAGTGGGAATATCTAGTAAAGAGCGATTATTTTGAAATTTCTAAATTTCTATTGGAGTTTTAACTAACTAAAAATTAAGCTTTTCCGAAAATATTATTACAAAAATATAATTTTATGCCTTTTTAAAATTTTAAATTTTTTTTAATTATACCAATTCAATAATTGTGGAAATTTTGGCTAAATTTTAACATTTTTTTTAAAGAAAAGATTTTGCATGATTTTCATCATTAAATTACTGTTTCCCTGAAGTCTAAGCCGTTTTCAATGCTCCATCAACTAACTGATTGCTTGATTTTTCATCATTAACTTTCAATAAAGTTAAAGAATAAAGATTTTGTTTATTATCTGTGTAATGAGACAAACAACAAAGTAAAGTTAGAATACCCCGAAATTTCAAAGATATGTAAACGCCATATTTACTTTTTTAACAGTGTTATGATATTGAGGGACTGCGCTGCATTGTAAAAATTCATTTCCACAATTAATAGACGTGAAAGAATTAAAATATTACGGTTTTATTAATATGTGGAAATTTGATGGGATGATGGACTAACGTATAATGACATGTTATACGTTATACGAATTCAATTAATCTAAATGATTTGACTGAAATTAAAGTTAATTTATATATCCTGTTTACCAGTTACTCGACAAAGGCGATTATTTCGAAAGATTATTTAATAACTATGTTTTTTTACCTGTAATAGAATTTTTTTAAAAATTTATGTCTATCATTGTCTTCCTCTCTAACAATGTGTACAATTGTGATTGAGTACAATTGAATAGAGCTAAAAATTAGATATAATTATATAGCTGCAGGTCTATATCGCGAACTTCATTAAAATTTTTATGTAATCATATTCGTCCATCACATTAATAGCCTTAATTTAGTAATGCCAGGCAACTTTTATTGAACACATCTTAGCACATAAACTGAAAATTGCATTTTAAATTATATTTGCATATCATAAACTGAAAATTGCATCTTAAATTACACTTGCATATCAATCGATGAAATATTCTGATTGTGTACCCATGCTCACCAAGGTGGCTTGATTAATTGGCGAAATCGTTCTTGGTTTTGTTGATGGGGGCAGTCTCAACCTTAATTTTATAACACTTTCCAAATTAGGGGGTAGAGAAGTACGTGCGCCCAGTATATCATAAACCTACATGTCATAATGCGTTAAAAGATTTATAAAATTATACTTTTCTTTCGTCCTTAATATCATTTAACAGTTTTAATACTGTAGTATGGTCATAATAAAAAATTATGTTTCAAAGTTAATCATTGTAATAAGCAGTTATAAGATGAAATAGTTTAAATAAAAAGACTACAAAGATCAAAATAAAAAAAACAATACCAAGAAAAGTGTGTATAAAATTAATAATCACAATAATTAATCAAATTCAAAAGAATTAAACAAAATAAGTTTTTAGAAAATCCATCCATTTGCCTTGAATAAGAGATGCTTGAATAAAACAAAATCTATTTTTAAAAGCAAACTAACTAAAAATCTTGAGACATTACATAGATAAAATATGAACTTTCTTTGCACTTTCTCGTAGCTTGTTTAGTAAGTTGACAAATTTGTAAAAAAAATATTTCATTTGAAAACTCTATACGATAAAAGACTTTACTTTGATTTTAAAGACTTATATGTTGTCTTCCCATTTTTATTTAATAAAAACATTGCTCATCCCTAAGGGAGAGCATTAAACCCTGTCACATTACTTTTCCCCCAAAAGGTTATAAAAAAATCAAAAATGAACTATTGTACGTCAGATCCGAATCATTATATCGTCTATTCTCATTCAGCACAGTTGACACATCTATTAGAATCCAGCAGACTTTCTTTCCCGCTATCGGTTAAAGTTAAGCCCCCAGGAACTTAATTAAATATCATTATCCGCGGAACTGAAAGACACTAACCAGTTATCCGAAATTAATGTTCCGTGGCAACACACTAAAGCCAAAAAAGGAAGCAAAAAAAGAGGGGACACACAACAGACGACTGTTTTCGACCAGTTTTATCACTTCAGAGTGTGCCATAAAACTTGAGGCCTTCTCGAAAAAGAATTAGAGACTGTGAGGGAGCGATCCGTCTTCGGTGGCATGAAAGATTCGAACTTTTTCATGGGGGGGGGGTGATGGTTATAACTACTTCGCTTAATTTTCATGACTTAATATATTGCAATGCGACCAAATGCATGTCACTCCAATTCTTTACCCTCAGGAAATAAAATTGGGCATTAAATAAAATATAGGGAATAGATTATCGCTTTTTATCTGGGATAAAATATGAGGTTTTTGTGAACCGTATTTAAAATTGGGGGATTAATTTTTTTATCTACCATAAGTTATTCGTAAATAATGTGCAGGTCTTTTCCTATATGGAATTAATTTTGTTAGGATAGCTCAATTGCGTAATACATATTTCTTATAAGCTGTGAAATTTTCGTTTTGTGAGGGTTTTTTGTTGTACTCTTATACTGAAAGGCAATAGCTGTTGTTTTTCTGTGGGCTCTTTTTCTTTCTTTCTCTGTGGATTTGATTCTAAAAGATGATTGTAAATAATATAATCAAGTGTATTAAAATGTTTAGAACATAAGAAATTTTAAATTAAATAATTATATTTGCTTATTAATTTTCTGAATATAGATGTAATATATGGTAACTACGAAAAATTAGAAAAGAAAAATGTGGTAGGCATTATTCTCATCTAGACAGCACGTTTTTGCGAGATACCTTACGCACGACCGCATGTTTTTTAATAAACTTTAATAAAAATTGTTTAGCATTTGTTTTAATCATTGCTTTAATACAATGGTTATATAGAAAAGTGGTTATTTCACTTATATTTCAGCTATTATTTTTACATTCTCATACAAATATTTTACAAATAGAAAGTATTGCTATCGTTGAAAAATTCGAATTTAGACTTTAGAATGGCTCAAGGCTTTAACAAATTTTCTCATTTTAAACCTGTCTGAGTCCAAAAAATATTACATTCTTGATATTATATCTGTCTCTCTGTGAACATGACAACACAAAAGAACTTTGAGCTAAATGGATAAAATTTAATACGATAATTCTCTTATGAGGAAATCTATCTATATAGATTTTTGAGTACAAGTGAATTTGATAAGTTCAAAATGTAAACAGTTATATAGATGAAATTTGGTTCCCAGATTTAATATTAAAAATGCAGATCTGATAATGATCTTTACAAACTGAAAAAAAGACGATTTTATTTTTTAAAGAATAAATAGGCAGTTTTTCTTGTCAAATTCTCATAATGGAATAAAACTTTTTTTTTGCAGGAAGGTGATATGAAAGTGGGATTCTTATAGGATATAATTACTACAACAGTTCACTTTCAGAAAGTTTTTCAGTGGCATGGTTAGAAATGTTTTTGGGTCATTCCCCCAAATACGAAAAAATACCATAAAATTTAAATTTCATAGGAAATGTAATGTTTTTTAAGGATACCTTATAAAATCTAACCTTAATTTTCCTAATTGGATCAGATAGGTTGTTATTTTCTTCTCAGAACACTGGCCATTTCCTGCCTATCTCAAAAAGTTCAATCTGTCAGAGAGTGAACAGTGCAGTTGTGGTGAGATTGGTAAGGCATTTCATTTTGGTAAGGAATGCATCCTCACAATCACTTGACACATGAAACAACCATCACTAAGCTATAAAAAGAATCGATGAAAAGAGTCGCCTGCAACTTCCTTTCTAGGCAAAAAAAATCGATAGGATAGTTAAATTTAACAGTGAAAATAGATATATATCTTCTTATCTCCCTAATTTTAAATATCAGATATTATACTCAAAGGGAAGTAAAGGGAAAAAGAAAGGGAAATAAATAGATAAAAAAAAAGAAAAAAAAAAGGTATACCAAAAAACCTTATTAGAAAAATACACACTATATCACAAAGGGAAAAAAGTAACACAGTTTCTTCTTATTCATATGCATTTATAAATATCTTTCAAACAGAGATTTTCTTTGTTATCATTAGTCAAAATATTTTTTAAGATTTTTAAAACTGCATCCTCATTTACTATAGCATTATAGCAAGTGGATACAGAATTTAAGTGTTTTTTCATATGTAATATCTATCTGAATATTATAATTTCAAATAATTTTTTTTTAATAAAATTTCAAAGTAGAAATTTTTTGTTACCTATTTCATTTTATCATCATTTCTTATACTTTTATAAACTCTGTATACAATTATTTGCACAGCAAGTATTTTGATATTTAATAAAATTCCAGAAACATGCCCATCAAATCATTCAGTGACCAGAATAATCACGAACATGGGGGGGGGGTATGAAAACTGCGTTATGTTCTGTATCAAATAATCTTATAAGATCTCTGCTTCTCATAAAATATCTGTAACTAATTGTATCAGGTTACTGCTAGCACTTTTTATAAATTGAATTTTGCTGCACAATAATATACATACTCAATACTCAACTATAAAAATTTTTTAAGGCAAGAATAACATTTCCTACGACATAACTTCCTTTTTCCTATCTTGGAAACACATGAAATTAGAATTATATGCCCCAAATTCAAAAAAGTGCATATATGTTTACAGTTTATGTGTTATTGTTCAGTATATTTTGGAAGCTATTGAAATAACATTCAACATCTTTTCAACTACCGGCCTCATGCAAAAAAAGTTTCCAATTAGAAACAATTATCATGCCTGAATACATCAGATGCCGTGTTTAAAAATCGTGCAAAACCTCTAACATAAAACGGATTCGAAATTCAGAATGCTTTTAGGCCCTTTAGATGCTTTGACTATTTTTAAGTGAAAGTCTTGAATATTGATTTCCAAACCAAAGGTGACTGAACTTTAAACGTAAGAAGGAAAACTTCCTTGGATGGGACTAAATTTTACAGAACTCATTTGAAAGGTGGCATTTTCAAGAGTCGCAGTTTATAAAAGAGAGATGTCATGTTTAAGGTGTTGTGGTGGCAGGACAGACAAGTAAAGGAAAGAAACATCCCCGCTCAAACAGTTTATTTCTTTTTGTAATCTAAATTCCTTTCCAAATTTAAATATAAATTCAACTTTTGAAAATAGTTGAAAAATATTGAAGTTTTCTTCTCTTTTATTTTTCCAAATATATTTTCCTATCATTGAAAAAAAGATAAAGAATTTTTTCAGTCACTGCAATATTTTATATTCGAATACATTAAGTCAGAAAGTTTTTGGTACTTTTTCTTTCTATGAATGCAAAAGACAGTCAATTAATGGTACGAAACCCAAATTAAAATGCATTTCCTAACATATTTTGAAGTTCTGAAAAGATGAAGATGTTATCGTTTTATCAAACAAAATAAAATAAAATTAATCTTAATAAATCTTAACAAATAAAATTAATCTTCTGCATAATGTTCTTCAAGTGAAATGAACATCATAGGTACTCAAAATGAATAAAAAGTTCTTATATTAAAAATATTTTGGATTTACTTGCTACTTTAGTACCTGTATAGAGAATCTGTTTCGTAGAAAATTGGGCCGTATAAAAATTTTATTCATTCTTTAAAGCATATTTGAGTTCTTTTAAGCAACATTTTTGGTGTTTTTTCAATGATTTTTCGATAGTTATCAAGCGCTAAGCGGACAAAACATTAGAACATTCTACTAATCGTAAGCATAGATCGAGTTTTCACGTACGTTTCTTTTTGATGGCATAGCAGATTAGAAATTTTTATAATCTATGGCATACTTATATAGGAAGGAGATTAGACTGAAAACGATTGAGGGAATCAGAATGAAATATTGTAATAGACTTTAAGTTTTCAGGGATAATATATGCATCATAAAAGATTTTTTTGAATGGCAGAACAAAGAATAATAGCGTATTTATTAATTTTCCTTAAATTTTTTTAAAAAATTAGATAATACATCAATTTAAGTGTTGTAAAAACTTATTCAAATTAAAAGCTGTACAATGCTGATTTTTTCACGTGATCCGTTTTTTGATTTCATCAACAACAGAACGTGTCCTGCCCTAATCTATTTATCTTTAAATACAGACATAATATCTGCAAATTAATGGAATTTAACCTTTACCACTCAGCATACTATGTACAAAATGAAGTCGAGAAAAGAATTTTTGAAAATACTACACATTTATAGGAAATTGTTACTGATGGGAATATCTTGTACGAAGAATAGACTTTTACATTTAAAAAGCTGATAGTTTTGGAGATTGTTTCTTTCTCGATTGATATAATACATCAAAAAGGTATTTTAAGAAACAAATAAAAAATGATTTTAGGGACTTAATAGCATGATTGTACCTAATGCTTAATTTTTTATATATTTTGAGTAAAAAGACTTTAATCGTGAAAATGCAAAGTCATTTTAATACATTTTTTTTAAAAAGAAAAAAAAACTTTAGTGATATTATTCCATAAAAAGGGTTTGAAAGAAATATATTTTAAAGAAAAATTTTGCAGAAGGAAATTAAACAGCAATTTCGAGAATATATAGAAGAGTACAAAAAGATAGTTTCGGACAAGTACCCATTTTCTTTTCTTGTGAAGAAATAAAAATATTTCTGCAACTTTTCATTAAAATAATTCTTACTAATAGCTGCAATTTTATTTCAGTTTTATTCTTATATTTTTAATTTGTTAGCTTTAACTATTTTAAAAGTTACATCATATGTGTTATTTTTTAATGCATTCAACTGAAAATGAATTTTTATCTCTTCACAGCAAAGGTTTGTTAGACTTTGTCAATAAATAATTTCACTTCAGCTTAGAAAGCTTTTCGTCATCTCTAATAACTGAAAAACCGATTAAAAAATGAAAGTGATTAAGCCTCAATTAAAAATTGAAGCTTCAATTTTTCAATTAAAAGTCTTAAAAATTGTCATTGCAATAAACATTCAATTAAAAATTGTCCTTCATAATGGTCATTACAAAATATGTAAGTAATTTTAATAACTGTTGTTTACGAATATAAAAATATGAATACAAAGAAAAACTTTAATGATACGACCTTTGCGACTACGGCCATAATTTGCATGACTCTAATTTGGATAACGTTTGGCAATTTAAAAAATTCTCTCTTTATACAACCGGTTTTTAAAATAGGAATGAATTTTTCTGTAATCTACTTAGGGGGTAAGTCATATTCAATATTGTCGATAGAGTTTCGAACTGCCACACAGTTTAAGCAGGTTCGATCCCAGTCTTACAATTCGATTTTCATCTGGTGGGCTCACATGTTTGCTAATGCTTCTGTTTTCACTAATTGGATGGGGAGCTCAAAATTGAGAGGTTGAGAAACTGGTAAGATGATTGGTTCTTAATACTCTGATGGGTATAGAAAAAGGTGGGAATCGGCTACCTTCCAATGATGAGGGGCCTTACTTCTCATGGGAAGGATTGTATCCTGGCCTGTGATGGCCCTTAGGGCACAATAACAGTTCTCGCTAGCGGTGCTATTGCGGTGGTCCGGTCATTCAGTTTTTCCCGTGTCTTTGGGGGGATTGGAGTAGTCAGTTTATAATTACCAGCGGGTGACCGAGCTCCGCTCGGAGAAAACAGGTATCGAAGCTTACTCGAAGATTTAAATTTTCAATTGTGATTTATCAAAACAATATATGCCATAAGAAAATTTATGAAATCATTGGTGAAAAGATAACCGGTTAAAGTGCACCATTGTAAACTATTCTAAACAAAGTTAGAGTTTGGAAAGGGAACTATTCTATACAAAGGTAAAGTAAAGGTAAAGATTGAAGTGTGTTGAAGTTCAATATTTTTGACAAATTTATTTAGAAAAACCAAACATATATACATACATAAGAAACATATTATAAACCTATAACAGCATAAACATAAAACTTTATTAGTTCGCCATATTGGCTATAGATGGCAGCACGTTACCGCTTGAAAATTTAAGTAGCCATTATGGTGAACTAATAAAGTTTGAAAATATCCTATCTGTAACTCCGAACTGCTCGACCGTAGCGCTTCAAAACCGGCGCCAATCGATTCCTCGTGGCCAAAAACCCCAGACCCCCAAGTTTACCGGAGTTTATTAATTCTGGGGTGATTTTCGACTTGGCAACCATTCCTCGTATTATAGTATTAGATTTATTTGAAAAAGAAATATGATCTATCAATAATTCTAAATTACTCTAAAAATTATGAAAATGTTCAAGTTAAAAACTAAATTCAAAAGCATATTGATGAATGTATTAGCAACTTCGATGCTGTGCCGGAAATGTCTCTGACGAAATCATTTCTCATTGCTGATTGGACACATGGTGGCCTAGTACTAAGTACTCAATTTCAGGGTTGTCAGGTTCCAGGCCTGAAAGCCTATTACATCGAAGTAAATTGATTTTATGCACATTAAACTTGTCCAGGCCAAAGATCCTGCCGCTGGTTTGGTGTTGGAGATAGCTTGGAGAGGAGGTTTGTCATCACCCCTTTCAAATTTCTATATCTGTCATGTATATTTCTAGTTTTGCTTGGAAATGTTTGATTGGACGCAAATATAATTATAGTAAATTAATTGCTACTTTGATTTACTGCACATTATTAGAAGTTTGTTGCTCATTTCACCTAACAGCAATTATTTTAGACAGTTTTAAGATTGTTAAAAAACCGCGTTTTGAATCCTAATTTATAAACTAAATTACAGTCATAGTAGTCAATATTTAGATCAACAAAAAATTCTGTCTTTATACATACAGAATGATTGGTAAAGCCATTTATCTTTCTAAATTCAAAACGACGTCTAGTAAAGCTATGGAAGTAATTTATACTAATTGTAAAGAGACTATGATAAATTTATTGAAACTGATTACAGCTTTTCAGCAAAAAATAAAAAGATATACCGAAAAAACCTTATTAGAAAAATACACACTATATCACAATAAAAATATAGAAAAATGGTTCATGTGAATTGTATGTAAGAAGATAATTGAGATGGCGAAGATAATTGAGATTTAAATCCCGAACTTTCCGTGACTTGGAAAAGAGTTCGATCAAAATTGAAAAAAACATTCTTCCTCTTTTTGGTTTTACTTTCAGCTTATTTATTTATTATTTTTTGTTTATTTTCTTTGCTTCTTAATTTTCTCTTTGCATTTGCTTACCTTGTAAAAATGTATGATTTTATTGGATAATGCCCTTTCCAATTTAGAATCAATCCTTTATGGAGTCATAGAAAGTTTAGGATTTCAATTTTAAATTCTAACTTCAGATTTACGGATAAGTCTACCAAGCTTTTTCTTATGTTTTCTTATGGTATAGCGGGCATTTTTCTTACCGGACTTTTTGACTGATTTCTTATTTTTCGAGCTACTTTTTGTAATTTTATTTCGCAGTAGGGGCACTTTAACCTATGTCAATAAATTCAGTGTAGTCATTTTATTACAAGTACGCGCTACTTTCCCGATTATTGCAGACGCTTTTTTTAATGGAAAGGACGTAAAAGACTTTACACGGTATCTTGTATTTTGCTCTTAATAAATTCTGTATTGGAGAAGTGTTTCGCTCAAAATGCTACGAGATAGTCATATCACTGACTCTACACCTTGCCCAAAGGCACAAGGATAAAAAAATAAAAACAATTTAAAATAACTGAATGACTGAATAGTGCTACAGCAACACTGGCAGGAACTGTGGTTGAGTCCTAAGGGTACTAACAGGCCAAGGTGCAACCCTTACCTAAGGAAGTACATCCTTTCATTATTTTGAGAAGGACTCCCCCCCACACCTTTTTAAGTACCCTCCAGGGTGGTGAGAACTAATAACCATGCAGGAAGCTACTCATCCACATTTTGAGGTACACTCTGAGGGAGGGAGGGTAAATGGGCCAGGATATAGCTCTTTAGTTGCATACTATATTGATTAAATTTTTCATTTAAAATCGATCATTCAATATAATTACAAAGAGAGGATGAAATTTCAAGTTAATAGTACAATTACCGGTATTTATAAATTATATCAGATTCCTTAAACTAAGTAGAATTAAAATTAGCGACAATCTCTAGATTTAAAATCTTACATGATATTGCAAAACATTCTTGTATTATTGTACATTATACTCGAGTCATTTAGATTCTCAAAAGGTAACTTGAATCACTTTATTTAAATTCTTAACTTAACCATTTCTTATTAGACATCAAGAATTCATCTGATTGCTTTTATTCAATTCTACATGGAAAGAAAAGGCTCTTCAATTTTTACCTTCTCATTTGCATATAGAATGAGCGCAACTGCAACCGTCTTCCGGCAGTGAAGGGGGGGGGGGGAAGTAATTAAGGGAAGTCACCGTCATCGGAATCCCACCCCGTAAACATCACCATCCATTCAAAACCCATTTTCCTTTACCGTACACAGTTCGTTTTCTGCAAATCAACAGTCATTGTCCGAGGGTAGTATGATGAGGCAGCTTGTGCCTTTCAATTCCCCTGTCGACTCTACTGCCAGCAGCTGACGACATCTAGTTCAAAAATTCTTCTTTGCCCGTTGCTTCTTCTCTTGGAAAATGGAATGGGAGGGGGAATTCGATCTCTTCAACGTAGACGTGAGCAGAATAAAGCAGACGACGCAGAAGTAAAGAAACAACTCAACTCGCCTCTGCCAGGCTGATGGCAAACCATGAGAAATGGACACCTAAGAAAGGGTAATTTGTTTTTAGATGGCAATGATTTTATATTCGGTTTTTCATGAACTATAGTTACAGTTTCTCGTTGTCTACAGTTTCAAATTACTTTTCAATTGAGATATCGTTTCCATTCTTTTTTTGTTTGATGGGGACAGTAAGGTAGACGAATACGAGAATCTCTCTCCCCTAAGTTTTGAAGATTATTGACTTCAAAATTTATAAGAATAGTTGAATATGTCACTTTTCGATGTTTCTGAAACAAATTTGCATAAATCTATGATCTGATTACAGAATTGGATATGCTGATTCTTTTATTTTTTGTTCCCTTCCTTAAGATTTTTTTTTTATATGTATAAAAAATTCCAGCATCTATGTAACAGATATGTAAATCAAGTGCCTTCACTATGCTTTAGATATTAGATTAGCTCTCCACAAATTGAAGCCTAGAATTAAATTTCTGCGAGTATTCACCTTCTAAAAGGAATCGATTCTTCCAATTGTTTACAATTACCTGCCGAATTTATCAGTTGTTTTGATAACATCATTGATTTCTTAATTTCGAATTTATTTTTCTTGTCCCAGCAGTTTTGACTTTTTATCGGAATCTGTCATTTTTTGCAAGCAATTCTCTTTTTTCTTTTTCTTTTGTTTCATTTCAATTAAAATTAAGTTCTTCACCGCTGCATTTTCTTTTTCATAAACTTACTTAAAAACATATTGGCATTTATATAAAGTTTTATTTAATTATTTGCTCCTTTCCAGTTCAAAATCATTAATTAATATTCTACAATGTTTTGATTTTTAAAAGATCAAACGAAAACCTTTATTTGAAAAAATATTTTTTACTAAGCACCCATTTTGTTTATAAATGTTATCCTCGATTTTACTTTAAAGTGATAGATAAATACTTTATTCTATTTACTATGTTAAAATCAAATCACTTTATCAGAACTATTGAGAGTATAATTGATCTCAAATAAATTATAAAAAAAACTTATCTATTATTTTTGGTATTGTAATGGTTTTTGGCATTTCAGCAGCAATTTTATATTGAGATAACCCTAAAAAAAAGAGGATTGCATACATTATATAACAAGGAAAAAACTCCAGCTCTTTATTTTTATGTATTTTCTTTAAATAAAAGAATGAAAATTTGATCCCATTTCAAAGCTTCACATAAATTAATTATTGTAATTTTAGTTACTTGCTGAAAATTTTTTCAGGATACATTGAATAATGGACAATAAAACATTAAAAGTTTTCTATTATTAGAACTTTTTATGAATAGTATAACATTCCATTACTATAATTTGAAATACATTTACACCAACTTATCTGCATTGAGCATCATTTACTGTTAACTTGACTTAAGGATTGTTTTTGAAATTCCTTTTTAAAAGTAAAATTCTATTTTCTAGTATAAATTGTAATTCTTACAAAACTTTCTGTGACCTACTTCTGTCAACATTAGCACTAATAGTTGCGGACATGGAAATATTATCTAAATAATGGGGAACAAATTTGATGAACACTTTGTTGCTCGAAATAGAGAAATTTTAAGTTAGCTTCATAATGCAAAAATCGCTCTCAATAAGAAATCTTTTGATGTCCAGCATATGTGTCTTCATGACAATCAGTTGAGGCATTTTATGGACTAATTAGCAAAGATGACATGTTAACCATTGTAACATCTTGATGGTGTTGATACTTAAATCTTTCCCAGTCAACCATTACAGAGGACTCATGCACATCAAGTATTAGCATTTTCTTGATTAAAATTAATATTTTCTAAATACATTTAGTTACACACAGCAAAAAAAGTTCTAAATAAACCGTCATTCTAATTTTGAATAACTTTATTCTTCGTCAACCTCTGGTATTTCCTCGTCTTTTTCCAACTAGTTTTTGATTGATAACTCCTCACTTTCCTCTACCACTTGTTCTTTATTGAAACGTCTTACATTGGGTGTGGGGAAACTTCGTTGATCTCATCTGCTATCGAGTTTAACACATCATGCAATAGTAGGCGAATACATAAAACATCTGTGATACTTTTATTCAAAATTTTAAAATATTGTTAAGTGTGTATCTTTTAATGAATGGGTAATTGTTTGTGGTAGAGTGCAATTTTGAATTCAGAAATAATTCTAGCTCATACTATCTAAAAATTGCGTCAGATGATATGCATGCAAAAATCGTCCAAAGCTCCCCAAAAGGCAAAACACTGGATCATGAATTTTTAAATTTGGAGGAGGTTCACTCTTTGGATAGAAAGCACTAATTAAAAAAAGGATTTTCCAACTTTTTAATTAGATCTTTAACGAAGATAATTAAAATTATTGCATTTCTACTCGATAACTTATGACATATTTTTACATAAACACTAATAAACACACTAATGAAATGTACATTACAATAATAAATATTTTTTGCATCACTTTAAAATTAAAAAAAAAACACCTTTCATTGATGTTCATTTTATTTCAGCCTTAATTTTCTTGTGACTTAAAAAATTTCAAATATATTTTGCAATTAAGCTTTTTATTGTTTTAGTTACTGGATTAATATTCACCATAACTGCAAAGTTATGAATTATATTTTTACAACGCATTTAATCACTGCTGTATAATTAAATTAAACTTTTTAAAAAACAGAGTAAAGAAAGACGAAAAAAGATTGAAAGATTATCTTGGTAAGATATTTTGAGCAAGAGGCTCTAATTCTATTAATTTTATTTATTGACCAAGTCAAGATATATTTAATATAGTATGAAAAAATAAATATTAAATTATGTTTAGATATAACTATAAAAAATGGGCAATTCCTGATTTTTATATAGTAGGAATAATTGATAATAATAATGAATTTTATTGCAGTACAAAGCAACAAAATATAGCTTATTGCATTTAATTTTGAAGAGCTCTCCCAATGTTTATTGGGATAATTTATTAACCATCTAATTACTTATTATTTGAGAATTGTTTTAAGTTCTTACTAAGCAGAAAAATGAAATAAAATATATCTTATTTTACACTGCTTTTGGCATTCAGTCTGTTCACCAAAATGATTGACCTGTCAGACTGCAAAATATTAGTGTGCAAAACATGTTTTTTTTAAATTCGTCTTGTCAATTGATGATATAGTAATACGAATTTAATCAAAAAATCAAAGCAAACTATAACACATATTTTTTGTGACTTATAAATTTCAAATATATATATTTAAAAAAAAATATGTAGATTGTTATATTAAAATCGAAAGGAAAAAGAGTTCTTTAAAATTGAGAAAGCATTTTTATAATATTTATTTCAAAACTGACAAAAGTGTGTGTTTGCATGTTTTGATGGATGAGTTTGAATTTACTATCATTAAAATTAATTTTCTTTTGCATAAGTTTAAGAAAGACAAAATATATATATATCTTACTGAAATTGAATTGATATAATAAAAAAGTTAAATTTTTGAATTTTAAGTTAATTCAAAAACTCTTTTTATCAAGTAATATTTTTGGAAGCTATGATTATCAATTTACATAAATGAATCATATTTTTAACCCATTTGGCAATGATTAAGCTTATTTTTGTATTAGATTAAATCTCGTTTGACGCCTGTTTTTTTATTTCTTTTATATTTTCTTACCTTTGAGAAAATAGTGGCTTTAGTGAGCTCTGTCCAAAACATTTCTAATTACATTTTATGGCTCCATCAATTAGTTAAGCAAAGAGATCAGTTTAATGCAATTTTAAAATCATTCAATGCATCAATAATAGTCAGAAATTTTTGTATAAGGATTTATTTATTCTTGATTATTGCCATTCGACAATATATAATATTACTGCCATTCGACAATATTCAATAATATATAAGAACAATTTCATAATACGTATGTTAGCGTTATATATAGATACTTGAAAACACAGACACTTAATATTTTTAACTGAAATCTATTTAAAGAAATCCTTCAATGTACGTAATTTTTTTCAGTAAATTTTTCTGTCAGGGAATTAAATAATTGATTTATGTTTTTAAATTTATGATGAGTCAAAGTTTCAATGTGATGGAAATGCCGTATATTTTTGCCTCGTATTGTGGATTTGTTCATTGTTTGTAGAATATTTCATGCTTCTGGAAAACAACAAAGAGCAGCTTAATGAGAAACTAAATAATCCAAGTCACCACCCGCGTCTTGCTGTGCCACCCACCTCCCCATTATATATGAACACTTGTAAATACACAAACTTTATATTTTTAATTGAATTCTTTTTATGTAAACCCTTAAATGTAATTAACTTTTTTCAGTCAATCTTTTTTGTCGGGAAATCAAATAATTAATTCAAAATTTATAACAAGTAAAAACGTTTCGATTCATTGAAAATTTTGTCAATTTTTTGTCTCATATTTTGCTTTCATTTCATTAGTTTTAAAATATTTCATGCCTCTGAAAAATAACAAAGAACCACTTTAATAAGAAAAATGTTCTCTTTACTTAAATAATCCAAGTCACCGCCGGCGTCTCATTATACCTTTGGCCGGCTGATTATCTTTACAAAATCAGTCATCACCATGTCAGCGACTTGAGTAAATGTTTAACCCGACCCAAGTAGCAGAACGGCTCGTCTATTAATTCAGTAAAGCTTCTGATGTGTTAATCGCCGTAGATTATTCTGTTGCCATCCTTCACCGGGAAGACAACTTTTTGAAAACTGTTCCGTGGCTTTTCGGCTGTCATCTGACGCCCAGCCAGATTCCGGGAGAGGTAAACTTGCGAAAAGTTTCGATGGCTAATTAGCTGCTTCTGTTCGAATTTTACTGCTTGACACACAGAACAAGTAGGTTCGGCGCAATATGGAATTTTCTTAATTACGCTGGAGCTGCAGCGTATGGCCTCTCTCGGCAAAAGAGGGGAGAAATCTTAATTTTCTCTCTTCTGGTTTTTCATTAGCATTTTAAATGCGTAGAGGAAATGATGATATTTGCTGCGGGATAGGTATTCAGGAGTTGAAATTTTCTTACAAAAAAGCACGAATCAGCTGTAGGAAAGGCAGGTAATTACCTTCAGTTAATTTTACAGTCCTTTCCAATGCGTTTTGGAATTTAGATGTTTGGTATTAAAGAGGTTTATATATATATATAAGAGAATAATGCAAATGAATGCTAGCATTTTCTTTATATAGAAAAAAAAATTAATTTTGGATAAAAAATATGATCTACCATACTAAATGAATTCACAATTTTTTTAGTATTTTTATTTAAAGAGTTAAATATTTTATTCTGAAGAAAATATAGTTTGAAGAATTTATTAATATTATTTATTTAATAGTGTTAAGATTAGTATACAATTTCTAAATGTGCAGGGAATCATTTAGAAAATGCTATTATATTACTTATTAATTAGGAGAAAAGATATTTAAAATTCGTAAATTAAGTAGATTAAATAAGTTTTTGTATTGTTAAGAAATTATTTTTTTATTGAAACTGTTTATGTTCAAAACATATATGTTTCCTTTTAAATAAAAAATTTTGAATAGAATTTTCTGCTTCCTGGGAATTTATATGGCAACAATTTTCGTTCTTATTTATTAACCGAAAAGTTATGAAAAATAAAAACGAATTTTCTGGCTAAAAAACTGTTTGTTATAGCAAATAATATGGAGCTGTCAAAGAAACTTATTAGAAATGATTTGATTTACAATTTCTAACTTCAAAATTTATTTCTAATTTTTTCAAAGGAAAAAAAATAGAAAAGTAAGCCAGCTTGTTGGACAATCGAAAAAAAAATATTTTAATGCATAAAACCTGCTGATTTTTTATATATTTGGAATTTCAGGAAATAAAGTTTCAACCAGTAAGTTTTCTACTTCCAAATCTTTCGTACATATAAACATCGAATTCATGTAAATAAGAAAAATCTTTTTGGTGACCGAAGAAAACAGAACGCAAGATAGATTTTAATTTTTTTTTATTATTCTAAAGTGCTGCTGTGGTACAAGCGTAGCTTTTAATATAACATCCATTCATTTATATTAAGTATATGAATCGTATAAAAACAAATAATATAAAATGACACTTCTTTCTTTTTTTCCAAAGCAAAGCAAGCAAAAATAGTTTGCAAGAGACTGGCTTTCACTACACCACAAAAGTATGATACACAAGCTCATCACAATATCAAGCTTTCTCTTTATTTTAAAAGCAAAATTATGGTTTTACAGTCTTAATAATTACATTAAAACTACGTCATAATGAACGCAGCAAAAAAAAAACCCATACAGAAATGAATAATTCTGCAAATAAAAGAGAAATAATGAAAAAAATCATATGTAGAAAAAGATAAAAATAATCAGTATTTAATTATAATTAAATATTGATAATTACAGCCTATAAATATCAAAAACCTTTTTTAAAAGGTTAATTGAAATAATTATTTTTCAACTGAATGAAACAGAAAGGCTTAAATTAAAGAGTAAAATTTCGTTATTCAATATTTCACGTGCATTTTAAATGCATTAACACAAATATTTTCTGTTTAAAATTTGATTTGAAAATTCTGTTAATTTTTTACTCCTATATCTCTGTATAAAGATTATATGTCAAACTAAAAACTTTATATCACAAGATAATTTAAAAATGTAAGATTTTTTGCAAACATCCAACCTTTTTTATGTCACAATACAAACAATTCAATGAAATCAAAATGTTTAGATTCAATTTCGAGTATATTAATACTAAAAAAATCAGGTTTCGAATAGGTTTCTATGAAAAGTTATATCAATGTTAATTTCCTTCAAGTGTAATTAATTATCTAAAAATATAACTGTATCAAATCAATGAAAAAAATTGTAGTTTTGTGGTGATTTATACAAATTTATAGTCAAGATTTGGCTGTATCAAGTTCACATAATCATGAAGCAGTTGTTAGGCTTGCGTTACACTGAACTCTCAACTGAAAACGTTTTGGAAACAGTCATTTTTTGAAAGAGTAAATACATTTTTAGCAAATAAATGTATACATTCATTTGGAACAAAATATGTGAAATCTGATTCAAACTGATTGTTCAAAAAATTAGTTTTTTGATGATGATTAATAAATTCATTGTTGAAATTTTTAGACAGAACTTAAGGATCAATTGAAATTATCCTATTTTATATAATAATAATCTTTTATTCGATTATTTTTGTTCCCACATTTCCATTAATGAGTAATCAAAAGATATCAAATTAATATTTTTAATTTTAATTTTATCTCCAATCTATTAACAAAGGAATTTGTTTTTAGGGACAGCGATTCAATATTTTAGCTATAGAAATAAAATATCCACTGAAGAATTCTTAAAGAAATTAAAGATTCCATTTCAAATTTCTATTTAGAATCCTTTTTCATACCTTTTCAGATTCAACTCAATGGAGTTGTTTTACATTTAATTTAACGCCTATGACTATGCTTTAAATAATATATTAAGTAGATAACATTACTATCATTTCTAACAAACAAGAATTGATGTCCAAGGAAAATGAAGTATTCGTTTTCAATACACGATATACAAATAAAACCGCCATAAAATCAAAACATGATATAATAAAACTTTCAAACCAAAATGTCAATTGGTCTGTTTTATAAATAAAATTTTACAATTTTCGTTTGAGAATTTAATCAGAATTATGAATATCGAGGGAAAAAGTGTTGTTTACAAAATATACCAATTTTGATATATGATGCGCGAACTCTGAATGAAATAAGATGAATTACTGCCTACTTCAGATTTTATTTCCTTATGATGACAGCAGTATTTCCTTATTTCCTTATGACCATTATTTGTCAAATGAAATAAACTTACTTTTTCACTCGGATTGTTGAAATTTCACAGTTTTTAATTAAACGATTTTCAATTTAAACGAATATTCGGAATTGAAATAAATTCTAAAAAGAAGGTTTCTCAAATGCTTCGGAACATTTTGAGTTCAAAATAACTTACAAATAAAAGGTATACATTATAAATATACATAAATTGAATATTATTTTGCTGTAAACGCAAAGAATTCTTTACAGCAATTTAAAGCTTCTGGAAAATCTAAATTGATTACGAAAGAATAATCTGAAAGATAAATCTGAATTATATCAATTTGGGCCAGAAACATCATTTTCACAAGGTAGGGACATAAGGAGTTTCTATATTACAGCGAAACTTGCAGAAACTTTTGATCATGAATTAATAAAAACGAAAATTATATCTTGAATCTGAACGTCCCGACGACCGCAGTTAACGAATATTTCTTAAGCAATTAATGCTAATACATTTGGATATATACAGCATTTGTTGAGCAATGAAGCTAATATATTTCCAAAATAATGTTCTTACCTATCTGAACTATGATATCCACCAGTTTTGAAACATGACATTTCGATAAATGTAATGTAAAGGTAGAATTAATTATCTTTCTTATATCATTTACACAATTCCTTACGTTAACATAATCTCTTTGAAACTTGATTTTTTTTCTCGAGTCATACGAAGATATTTTAGCTAGAATAAATGCAATAGGCCAGAAAATTCAAGATATTCCAAGAATTTTATAGAACGATTGTAATTGGGCATGTAAATAATCTCGAATGTCATACCTTGTTGATTCAACTTTGGATAGTTAGTGTTATAACTATACATTTCCCAAATAAACAGATATTTTTTTGTTTAAATATGTCCAAGCTTTATGTTCTCTACAAAATAATATGCAACCATGATATTTCTGACCCTGCATTGCTAACTTGTTTTTGAAAACTTTACATTTTCCAGAAGTTAGTGCATGACTTTCCAGAGCTTTTTATGAATAAACACTAAAAGATAACAACACACTTCTAATGGTGCCTAGTTAAATTTTCATTCTGTCATGAATACCACAGTATATATTTCATTATTTTTCTCAAAATGCGCAGACTTTCTGACTGAAATAGACATTTCATGAATTTTTCATTACTCCCTGAATTTGATAAAGCAGACTTTTAACTTTTGGTCTAATGGTGGAAGAACAGGCTTGATAACAAAAAAGACAGGTAAATTGGATTCATTTCCTACTTTATCCATGTAATTAAAATCTTTTTTTAGTAAAATAATTTTATATTTATATAATTTTTTTATTTTAGGACAAGTCATTATTTTATAAGAATTTGTTATCTGTTATTCATTTTGTTAAAGCATTATCGCAACTTATTATTTAAAAAAAGATAAAATAATTATAGCTATTTTAATATAGATTAAGTTATTTGATTAATTTAATTGTAGCAAATGCAAATCATGTTCTCTATCCAGCTCACACTTTTACTTAACAAGACATTAATAACATAGATTTGATTCTCAAAACAATTATTAAATTTATTTTGTGGTTCTCTAATAAGTGATAACAGAAATGTGTATAGGGCATTAGATGAAATAATCAAGAAGTACTTTTTAAAAAAAAACTGATTTTTCAGATCACCAATTTTTTTCTTTTGATCCTTTTCCACCATCCTACTTTTTTGGTCTTAATGGATATCAACATGTTTCGTTTCCAGATTATAATTGTAATGTAGCCTATTGCTCGGATTTCCAGAGTTAAAAGAGGCAATGAATAAGTCAATTAAATAGATATTATTGGCTTGATCAATAAATTATTAAATATATAAAAGATAAAAGTTAGTTGAATCAGAATATATTAGGATTATATTTAAATATCATCAAGTATAAACGGATAGATTTCTATGTATTTTTATTATTTTCACTTAGATATGCCAATATTTGCAAATACCTAATGCCTGTTTAAAAATAATGTTGCACAAAAGTGGACGCTGCGATCATAAATTAAAAAAGAACATGTGTATTTTTACAAAGTTATTAAAATAAAAATAAAATAAGCAATTAATATATTGTTAATTCTATTATAAATTTAAAAAAAGACTCTGAAATATGAAATTAAACGGGTCATTTAATTGAAAATTATATTACCCCATTTAATTGCACAATTCTTAAATCCACCATTTGTATAGCTCCAAAAATAAAGCTGTACGGCATATTAACAGAGCAATTGAAAGTCTACTGTATAAATCTTTCTTCAGTTTTATCAATCAATACCATTTTTATCCAGTCAGTAAACAATTCCGCTCATTGAAATGACATTTAAAACATTAACATTACGTTTTCTTTCCAATCCAATCAGCTATTAAAATTCAATATAGAGATAATGCAAGACAAAATGTGTTCCAAAATATTGCATATAAAAGACAAGATCATAAGCATAAAGGTAAAAACTTTCATTATAAAATTCCAAAACAGGTTCGCAGTTATATAATCTCAAAGATAAATTACATGAGGTAAAATATTAAAAATAAGTAAATCCCCAACTATATTCACTTGGATAATTCTAAAGCTAGAGTGGACATAGTACATAAGCGTGTTTGGTTCTTTTACCATGCACATGAGCAGATGTTGAAGTAAGTATTTTTCAAAGATCTAAGTGGATTTTAAAGCTCCTAGTCTACAGAAAAATTGCTAAGAGTTTCTTACTAAAGAAGCCTTCGTAAAGGGAAGCGATGTATTTAAAGAATGGCGTTTTGCTGGTCCTCTTTTTCTTATCACATTTCTTTAAAATACAGGTAAGGCTTATTTACAAAATACAAAGTACCTCAATTGCATGAAAATTAATCATGAAAAACAGTTCTTAAGTCCCTCATAGTGTTATAATTTCTGATGACTATAAGCTTTGATATATTTTTAGAACTAAAAAAACATTTTATTTATTTTATTTGATATTTGAAATTACAGGAATTTAAAAGAAAGAACAAGGTTTCAAATCATGTTAGATTATTTTGAATGAAGCACATTTTAAAAGACGCTGAATGTAACTGGAAAAACTAAATCGCTGATGTTTATGTGAAGTGAATCATAATGTTTTGGTATACAAGTCCATTAGTAGTAAGAAGCGCGTTTTTTGGACATACTCTTATTGGGAAAACGTGGAAATAAATACTAGTTTCCTACATTACGAAGGATTTCATGCATTTAATAAATAGTATTTTAAGCAGAACCACAATTGCTGTGTGTCAGGATGTTCTCAGTTGGTCAATTTTCTAATTGAATTGGGGCATTCCTTTATATAAAATAGACAAATATTACAACCGTCTTAAATAATTGCTCAATAGCAAAAAGTGATAAGTTTTGGTGATGAACATAGCATGGCTAGAAGGTTATCAAGTAATATTAACATCACATATCACTTTCAGAGCTGCTAAATTTAAAAAGATGGGATTTATTTTAATCCCTTAATATCAGTTACAGAGAATGACATTATTAATACTTTTTTGGACGATTGACTATGCTATATATTTTACGATAAAAATGTTAGCGAATCTATAATTCTTTTGAAGCTTTGTTCCGCTTTGAATTCCTTGTAATATGTTTTCACTATATCTACTATAAGCTTATATTGGAATTGCATTTTACATACACTTATTAAAAATATAATGTCTTGAAAGTCAGAATTGAACCCAAATTGGAATGAAGTGGGGATTATTTTGGATCTCCACTTAAAATTTTAAAACTTTTTTTATTAAAAAACACTTATTTGCTCATCTAGACTAAAAAATAAGAACATATTTCTATTTAAAAGCACTTTAACACACAAAGATTATTTTCAAATACTTAAATTTCTTTTCGAGACAATTAGTTATTGGATTCACAGGTTATGCAATTGAAATAGTATAAGATAAAAAGTGGTTTAGAATTACACTATAAAGTTATAGAAACTAGCTCCATATTTACTTCAAATAATATATGTTGAGTGTTCTCAATGCTCATGCTCCGAGAATGGATATTGATGCACTTTCTGTGATTTTTAAAGAAAGGAAAATAAATTATGCATTTCAAATTTTACATAATTTAAATAGTTGTGTTTTTTTTAAAAGTGATTTAGAAGCAACATTTTTTGTCAGATGGTTACTTTTCTCGATTATATTGAGTGACACCCTAATTTTTAAGTAATAATGAAATTATTCTCTGTTCGGGCTGATTTTTTAATGTTGTTTATATTTAAGCTAAAATTACAGGTTAATGTACGGAATTTCAGAAGGCTAGTAGATTTTAGCTATGGGAATTTGGCACTTCATCTCAGGAAAAAAAATCACATATCTGAGAATCATAGACGAATTGGTAAATAGGTTCTGCATTAATCAGAAACTTGTTTCAAGAGCAGCATTCATTACTTATTGCCCCTTTCGGCGAATGCAATAATTTAGAATCACTTTCAGAAGAATTAGAATTTAGAATCACTTCAGAACTCAAAGATAACTTTTCAGAGCCAATGTATGGATGAGATTTTGATTTGTATTACAAAAAACATACCTTTATCTATCATTAAATATTTGATACTTATTTGCCAATTTTTTACATATTATTTTTAGACTTATTGAAGTTATTCATAAAATAAAAAATATGTGATTATGGTTTTAAATATCTTTGATGTCCCATGCAAATATAAATCTTTGATAGATTTTTTGTACAGTTTTGTAATAACTCTGCACTTTTTGGGAATTAACTGCAACATTTTAGGAATTGCATAATAAATTTATGAATTTAATGTTATAAACCATATGAATATTTGCACAAAGAAATTCCGAAATTGTTCTCCACATTTTTATACTTTTATATTGGCTTGAATATAACAACAACAAAAATGGCTCTTATAAGACTACAGAAATTTAAATTCTGTGTATTGAAACAAATTGATGTCCAAAGTAGTACTTAAATGAATTTTGCGATCTTTTGGATCTAAAGCTTATTATACAGGAATTCATTTGCTTTAAAAACCGTTTCCTGTATTAATTTCAGAAGTATTTAGTAATACTAACATTCATTTTACTCCATTTTATCAGTGGTATATGTTTCTTCTAATTTTTTGACATAGTACTTTGAAGTTTCCTTTAAGTTAAAATTAAAAACTAGACAGTTTGATTTATCAATTATTCTGAATCTACTTTATTAACAAAATATACAACTTCCTTGCCGTTTGTGTTGATCAAATATTAGTAAAACTAAGAGTTTTAAAATTAAACAATTTAAAATTTTTATTCATGAAAATGGAGTATCTAAATGACATTTTTAAAGTTGCTTAGCAATTAAAAATAGGAATTGAAAACTACTTTATTTTCTATCTTAAAATGATAGATGCTTGCATTCATGAATTTCAATTATTTTATTGCTGACAACAATGGTTGTCAGAAGTTAAAAATTCCTTTTAAATAAATTTTTTTTAGATGTTTATGAAGTTATTTGATATGATATATGTGAACTTCCTTATAAATTGATGTAAAATGTTCTGTAAATTTCTTTTTTATTGTTATAATAGTCAACGCTTTGATAATATAAAATGTGCCTTTTTCATTTTATAAAATACTTACAAATTATTAACATGAAATACTTAAAGTTTTTAGTTACAGTTTTTCAAAAATTGTTTTATTTGTGTCCACTTAACAATTTTTTTTGTCATTAACTTTTTTAGTAATTTATAAATGTATAAATATTTTCACAAAATTTAACTTTAGAAACAGAAACTTTGTATTTTACTCACTGTAGACTTTACAATTTCATTTTGACTTAAAAAATGTAAAAGTTATGAGATTTCAGTTTCAAAGAAATTGATTTTTCTGAATATAAAATAACTTTCTATAAAATTTGATAATTTTTATGGATTTTTTTCAATTATTACAAATTTGAGTCTTCAGAGTTTAAATATATCTTGTAGCATTTACTTTACTTAGAATAGTTATATTTATACCAATGCTTTGTTAATAATGGTGTAATAGCTTCCTTTCTATATGAATTAATGATGCACTTCATTTTATCAAAAATATTGTAAAAAACAAAACAATAAAGGGTATTTCGCTTTGGTACAGAGTAATAACTAAATACTTTATATCAATTAACACTATTTAATTTTCAATTGCCAAGCAAATTAACGATCTGCCATATTCGCACTAACACTCTTAAATGAAATCATGCAATTGATCCTATCTTTTAAACATCATCATACTCTTAAAAATGTTTGGGAAAATTTGCATTGAAGCAGATAGCAATCAACATTATATATATATATATATATATATATATATATATATATATATATATATATATATATATATATATATATATATATATATATATATATAGTTGTCCGAAGCCAAAATTACATTCATCTAAGAGAAAACAGGAAACATTGATAATACTGACTTACACATCACATAATTTTTTTTTCTTGTTGTTGAACGTAAATTCTTTTTAACAAGCTTTCACAAAAGTAATAGTAGTTTATAAAATGACATTTTTGATGGTGTAAAACAAATTTTTTCTCAAATCTTCTTTTAATAGTAAAATTAAGAAGAAATACAACTATTGAATGAATGATATATATCTTATGTAATTCCAAATTATAGTTGGAATGATTTTTCCTTCAAATTGCAATACACATTAATAATATTGTTGATTAGAAGCTAATATAAATGCGGCTAAATGTAGATCAGATATTATTATTAAAATTAAGATGATCTTACTAAACCCACATTTTTTTTGTCTCTAACTTTGAATCTCTTAACTGAACCATAAATATTTTACTTTATCAGCAGAGATTATGTTATATAATAGGATATTTTTCAATACTTAAATGAATAATAGTAATCGAATAAGGGAATGTAACAATATTATAAACAATCTAGCAACATGATATTTTGATAATGCGATTTTTACTTTGAAGGATTTATTATTTTTGGACGTTATTCATATTTTATAACAACAGATACATTATCGATGAAGCCAAGTTCAAAGAGAACACAAAGCTAATTTCAAAGAGAACATTTAATATAATTTGCATCAAAGGTGATAGAGCGCTGCATTAAGGTGGTTCCCCACATTTTTCATTATCATGGGAATACATAAATGTTCTTAAAATAGAGATTTCCCATGCTGACTGAGGTAGACAATTGCTTACGGTTTATCATTAGCTCTTCATTGTTGTTACGTTATATGGAAATTTCATTGCTATATCAGATATTGACATGCATTGAGAAATGGCTGCTATAAATGAGTGCACATCATTTGTTGGAATTTGAATGCCAAAGTAAACATTCGCCAATAAAAGATACCTTTTCTGTGCAATGCGGATCCTAAAGTTTGAATACCTTGTAAATCATTATAGCCAAGGTTTGTCTCAGGAGGAGTAGCACTTGACAACAGAAAATGCTTTTTCGAGAGAACACCAGACCTCATATAAGAAAAGCGAAACCAAAAACATATTTTGTTAGGAACGTTTATTTCATTTGTCTGATTTATTAAACATAAGTCCTTCTGGCTATCACTTATTTTTGATTTTAGATATATCTATTTACGAGAGAAACAGTTTTTAATTAAGTGGTTAAGTCACAAGTTAAATATTAAGTCACAAGTGGCTTAATATTTTTTGATTAGATGGACAACAACTTTTTGAAATGACCTATATATAAATTTCCAACATGAATATGTAATTTAAACTCTAGTAGATTATTTTGTTGCATAAAATGCATTTTAGACATATTTCCAAGTTGCTATATTTTTCTTACTGCAGATATTTCTTATTGAAAAGAAACCGCAAGTTTCAAAATACTTATATATTCTTTACAATGACAATAAATTAATGATTATATAATTTGAATGAATAAAATTTCAAATCCATCTTGGTTATTGGATTTTGAAATATTTTTCGTAATTCGTTATTTAACGTCTTAAAAACATGTTAAACTAAGAATTTTGAATAAAAAAAAATCAGTTCTGCACAATCTCTGCTAAAAAGTAAAACATTTTTTTTTATAACTTAAAATATTAATGATTATTTTGACTTCAAAATTTAATTTTGAAATTTTTTTTCCGAATGAAATATCTTCTAAATATTTTTAGCAGCCGCTGTCTTGTGATTAGATGACTGCTTCTGCTCGTTCGATTGCTTTGAAGGAACAGCTTTCGTTTTCATTGGTTTATTTTTGAACGTAGCAGGTTGTGGCCCAGCTTTTTTCTCATTCAATGCAGTATTCAATGCAGCACGATGAGGAGATCTATTGTTACCATTGCTGACCATCTTCGCCCTTGAGCCCTTGCAGCAGGACTCCCGTACAGCCTTTGGTACTTCATCTGGAGGTATGTACTTTATTGCACAATAATAATCTAGCAAAGAATGGCAAATGCTTTCTCCTAAACGAAGGTCTACGATTGTTAAGGAAGGAAAAGAACAAAAAAGTTGAAATTCGTAATCCCGATTAATTATCAGTTTCTATAATAAGACAATCAAAGATAATAGTAATAGATAGTTAAATATTTAAATACATTAAATGTTTTTTTCTTTAAACAACTTTAGAAATTATTTTTCTTTGATTATATTTAGTTTAAATAATCAAATATACTCTTAATAATAATAGTAAATAAAAAAATTATTGTCTTGCTTTATTTAATAAAGAAAGCATTATCAGTGCCCTTATTTTCATTGAAGGACCATTTAAAAAATAGTCATTTCTCTGATATGTTGTAATGCAAAGAAATATAATTTCAAAATATGAACAATAATTTTTAAAAAATGTATTCATTTGTGATTTCATAATTAAAGCTTTATGATAAAATTTATTACACAAATGAACACCTTAAACCATTAAACAAATAATGATCAAAAGAAATATAATGGAAATGCCTAAAGGGTTAATTTTAGATCGGAGTAATTAGTTATTAATTACTTACATCATTTTCAAACCTAATAAAATTACTTTAAATTTATATTTTGAACCTCAATTTAAAAGTAAATATAATTAAATTCTCAGATCAACTTATAATACATTAAAAAGTAACTGAAAAAGTTAGGTTTTAAATTGAATTTATTTGTATATTCAAATAAAGGATACATTCTTCTTCATTGTAGACGTGGATAGTGGTGGAATTTCCTTTCGGAACTTCGTAACCATGGAAACTCACTTCTAAGGTGTAACAATTTACTTTTTCGTTCAAAAACCCAGCTAAAAATCTGAAAGAAGAAAAGCATCAAAATGAATTTTTACCATTTACTTTTCGTTAAAAGATAACAGCAAATTAGTTGAAAAACTTTTTTCTACATTAAATATTTTCTTATTGAAAACTCTCCACATTCTAAAATATATTATTTTGATAGACTAATCGCCAACAGTTTTTAATACAAAAATAGATTGATTGAAAGATTGATTGTACAACTTTATTTAAAAAATTAGAAAAATCACAGTTAGCCAATTTAAAAAATTGCGTCTAAGTAACCGTAACGCTATATGTAAAGGTAAATAATTTAATGATGAAAAATGTATAGTATTCAAAATAAACACTAATAATATTACAGTGTTCACAATTAAATATTTTAAAACGAACCAAGTCTATACCCTTCTTGCCTTAATCGACTTATTAACTTTTTTGGATACCAATGCATTTGTTAATTTAAGGTAAGAAAGAGAATGACAGGACTACCAAAATTGTCGATTATTCTAACTATAACCACTATATCTATGAGTACCTTAAAGAAACATATTAAAATGCTTATTCCTGATGGTGGTCTCAATGGGACCTTGATTTTGACAATAAATCTCATTCAATCAAACTTGAGCAATCTTAACCCATGTTAACAAACAAAAAAAAGTAGATATAATTTTTATTCGCAACGAATTGGGCATATCGGATTTACTATGTTCCCTAGTTTCTATAAAACCCTCACCATTGTGCTCGAAATGTGACTGTCGTCTGGTAATAAGTGCTTCAGAATGCCCGAATCTTAATGACGTTTGCAATTTTTTCAAATTTCTAAAATATCATTATCTACTGTACATGATAAGACACTTCATGATGAAATCTTTCCATTTTTAATATTCAAAAGCTTTTATTCACTCATTTAAATATTACAAACATTTTAGAACATCAATTTATATATCTCTTTTTGATTGCATTAGACTTTACTTTTTGTTTGGCCCATTATAGTGGTACTATTACTCTTGTACTAGAAAAATATAAATAATACAATCTTCACTTGATTTATAGCTTTATCCTAGTATCTATTATTCTAATATTTATTTCAAAAATTAAGTTTATGCAAAGAATTTTAATAAATATTAACTGGGCATAATGATGCCATCAATAACCAAATTTAAAATATACGTTTTGGAATCTATATCTTTTTATAAAAGCGAGCAGAAAACAATTTAACGAGATTATTCAAACATCCGATTTAAATTTATCTTATTTTAAAAATATTTTATTTTATTTTTTCATATTTAATTTTATTTATTTACGTTCATTTTATTTTTAAATATAAAAATAAAACGAATTGTTTAATTACTTCAGAAAAACGCAATAGTATCAAAGCATGTGTGGGTATAAAACGAGTAATTAAAAGAATAAAAAGTATAGCTCTATTTAAAAGTAATTTTAAGAATTTTATAAAGATCGAAGGATAAATTATGTAGAAATAAAATTATCATTGCCAAAAATTAATTTTATTGAATTTTAAAGTAGGGTAAAAATTGGCTGTCATGCATTAATATGCTACGAAGTGAATGAAGAAAAATAGTAAATTTCAGCTAAACTTTAATCTATCCACTTAAATTTTTAAAAAATACTTTTTTACATATAACCCAGGGAATAACTATCTTATCTGGTAGCTCTATGTCCAGGAATTGATCCTGTAGATAATTGTGAACGAATTTATTCCAACTTATAAATGTTATAATATTAAAATTATGCTAATACATTTTAGAAAAGATAATAATTGCATTACAAATAGTCCGTTCATTAATGAAATAGAATAATTACACTTTAAATTTAGGATTAAGATTAGCTGTGTGATATTGAAACAAAACTTATTATAAACGCGATAAGTTGTGCAAACTGTTATAATATTGTTAAATAAGATAAGATTGTTTCCACTAGAAAGGAGAAGATTTGCTTCCGTGATAAACATAATGAGACTTAAATTAATTTGAATTTACTGTACAATCTACAGTTGCTACTTATAACAGTGAAAACGAAATTATTTTAATATGAAATAATAATGTTTATATCATATTATCTGTTAAATCGCATCAGGTGATATGGATAATGCAAAGTTGTTTAGTCTCTACAAGGCAGACCCTTAGAACTACAACTCAAAATTTGGTAGGAGTTGGTTTTGATTATTTCTGGTTATAACAATGGAGTAGTAATTGTTCATTTTGAATAAATTTTTCTAAAATCCCGATTTGATTTTAAATTAAAACGTAATCATAATTATTACATATCTTCTGAACAACATTGGTATGCATTATCATATAAATACATTTTCTACGTCACTTAAAAATCCAAAGAAGATTTTTCCTTGATTTCAATTTTCATTTCCATAAAAGTTTTTATTTAATATAAACAAATCATAAACATATTTTGAAAAATATTTCACAGAAATGTTTTTGATTGTGTAATTGTGCTTTCTAATCGATATTCGGAGATATTAAATTTATTTCTTGAGCGCATATGTTATCGTTGCTATTTGAATAAGCATAAATTTTAAAATTAATCCAGAATATTATTATGATACAATACTCAAGACCAGAGGCTTGAATCTTTTAAATCTTTTTGGTTTTTATTTTTGTTAATAATATAAAATTACTCCTTTGAAGGGAAATTTAATTAAGGTTAAAAAAATCATTTATTGTCTTTTGAGTTTTGCCTTTTTTAAATAAATGCTTTCTGCTTATATTTAACTAATGTCTTTTTATTAGTTTTATTAGAATTGGTTTAGTTACAATTTTATTATTTTTAGGAATTAATGAAGTATATAATTAGTTTTATAGGATTAATAATTAAAATATTTTATTTTATAATTTTAATAATTGTACCTACACTAGTGTGTTAAACATAGCATTATGCCTAATAAAACGTAGCAATGTGTTTATATGAATTTAAAAACTTATTAACTTAATTATTTCGGACTTCAGTGTTCCTTTAGCATCCAGAAACTATTTAGATAGTTTTAATACTTTGATCGTTATATTTGCTGTTTAAATTCCTTAAAAAAATAAAACATTTATTTTGATTAGTGCGCGTGTGTGTGTGCATGTGCGTGTTTTGAATGTGTTTTAAATTTCACAGCCTGAAACTGTGACCAGTAAATCCACAAATTTAATCCATCTGTTTAATAAACCAGGAAGATACCTTAAAAGCAACTTAAAAAGTATTTTCGTACATCAATTATCTTTCTCTTTTGCATGATATCAGTCAAAAATTGAATGTTCCTGTTCAGAATGTTTATATAAAATATAAATAATACACAATATGTTAATGACATATTTACATGACTTAGCTAGAATAGATGCATGTTTAGATGTCACGCGTAATTACATATATCATGTGAGTATAATATCGCACTGAAACTCGGTGATGTAGTGGAAGTCCCAACGCTACAGGTTTGTCATTCGATCCTAGAGCTGGGAAAGCTTTTCATCCCTTCAGTGAGTCGATAAATTTAGGACCAAGATGACTAAACATTGGGGGGGGGGAGGTTGGCTGACCTAACCGGGATATATGCCTTGTATCCAAGGGCCTTCGATCAAGAAAACAGATATGGACACTATAGGTCTTGGTCAACAAGTACTATCATGACACTGAGTTTAGTTTTTATAATATCACATTAGTCTAGCTCATTGAATTTTTTTAAACGATGGGAACAGCATTATTTACACGATATCAAATCAATTTTTGTCTTAAGTAAAAGTATTTATTTCAAGTTTATTTGGACTCTTCCTTAAGAACAAGATAAAAAACAACAATAAAAAAACTATAGTAAAATTTGAGCCTCTAGTTCGGAACATTATAGTATAGCAATGTTTTAAATTTGTTTGCTTAGTTTCCATCAGGGTTGATTGTGTTAGTCATGCATATTCATAACAAATTTCCCATCACGAAATTCATAGAAATAATAGCAACCTAAAAGCATTATCATTATCATCCTGGTAAAAGTACGATTAAAAATTCGGGTTTATAAGCTCAATTTCGAAGAATGCAATCTTTTTTTTTATCATAATATTAACAGGGATAAACACATGCGACTGAATAATTTTATGTAAATATGCCCTTTTCAATTTCTATATCATTAATAAAACGTATGCGTAATATTATAACAAATCCTATTTGAAATTAGTTATGAAAAATGTATGCAGAATTGCATGCATATAAAAGGGTTTAGCTGAAACGGTTTAGATAAAATTTTGGCTAAGAAGGATTTTTCTGCCATAATATAAACTAACTGAAGAAAAATTTTAAACTTTGGCTTTATTTCTAATTTTCTTAAAACCAATTAATGTATTTAAAACCTTTTTGTAAATGATAATATGCAATTCATGAAGGTTTAAATTCATGATTAATGAGTTTTGGCTTAATTTTAGTAGCTCTAGGTCCAAAAAAATGCAAAGAAAATAATATTTTGATGATTTTTGTTGTGCATCATTATTTATTGAAAATAAACTAGCTTAAGAACAAAAAATAATAATTGCGTTTAAAACAATTAACTTAATCCCTATCAGCATAAGTGCATTCAAACATGTCAGATAGAGCTTACTTTGCCATGCATTTTACTTATTTAGATTTTTAAATGTATGTGCAATTAAGTTGTGACATGTGACATCGCATGAATTAATTCTGTGACGAATCTAATTCATGAAGTGGCGGTCGATATAAATGTGGCCAATTGAAGCGAAGTAATTCATACTTAATTGAAGATGGATATTAATTTCAGGTTAATAATAATTAAAAGTAAAATTTTCCATTTAAAAATATTAATATTTATTTATTCCCTTTTAGAGAAGTATAATTATTTTTTGAAAGGCTCCTTCTTGAGCATTCAGTTTCCAAATCAGACATTCATAAAGTTTTCCAAGGCTTTAATGTTAATATATTATTAAATTTATCATTAGTAATTAAAGGAAAAATATATTCTAAAATCTGAATCTTCATCATGAAAAGAAAAATTAATGACATTTGCTAATCCTAGATTATATAAAATGAAAATCAGGAAATTAAATGAGAATATCTCTAAAACAAATTAAAGTTTTTGCTTTAATTAATGTACTTTGAATAAATGAAATTAAAGAACGAAATATATGTAAGAAAACATAGTACTCTTTTATTTTGCTGTCATATTCATTAAAATAAACATACAATATTTTAAAATTAACATATCTGTCTCCAACCCCGTTTGGAATGCTCCCTTATAATTAATTTTATATCCGTTATAGTTAAGCTCAAATAGGACTTTCTTTGTCCTCCTAATTTTAATACCCCCCAAAAAGCTCCATCTGAAAATTGTAATGGTCGTCTTTTATTTAAAGAATCTGTAATAGTTGTCATACGTTATTACTAAATGCAACAGTTTAATATATGGCTACTTATTAATCGCTATAAAAAACCCTGATCATTATTGTCTAAGTTTATTTTGCTTTGTTCACTAATTACTGTAATCATTTTGAGGACTCCAGTTTAGTTTATTTTTTCCCCCTACATATTATTTTGTCAAAGATAAATAATTAGTTGCAAAGATTTACAAGCATCATTATTACAGTTTTATTTTGTTTGGAATCTAAATTTTATGACATGAGTTTATAATAATAATGAATTGCCGATTACTTGGCTAGTTAAACTATATTATGCTAATATGTAATAAGAAATTTTTTGAAATGATTAATTGATCGTTTACTCAAATTAGACATTTTAAGTGATAAGAAAATGTCATTTTAAAATATAGTTCGTTCATTCATTCATTGGCGATAATTTTCTATACTTTGAAGAATCCTTAAAGGAATCAATTTTGATTTTTTCATGATTGGCCTGTATTTTCATATTATTGCAATCACAGATGAATAAATGCAAAAATGTAGTTAAAATTTATTTTAAGACTTAAATTAATATTTAAAATTGATATATTACTTATTTTATATGTATATTATTCACTTGTACAACGCATGTTGTTTCATATTTTATGCTATTAAGTTAGAGATTAAAACACTTTTCTTAAAATGTTTATACTATTTTTATTCATAGAATTTATTTTTTTCATGTAAAAATTTTCACAATTTAGAATACGATACATGACAAAGAATTATAAAATTTTGGTCTGAGTTAAATGGTCAGAAAACGCGAATAACAGAGAATTTTGATACAGAAAGTGGATTTACAATACTATTTATTATTTATTATTAAAAAAAAGATAAAGATATCAAACGTTATTTTTTTTTAAATAGCATATTGAATGTGAAATAAAGTGAACATTCATAATCATTGGCTTCGACACGAGAGTCATTCAACTACAGCAAAACTTCATAAAATAGTTGAAAAAAACTGAGAAATTTTTGTAAAAGACGAATTTTTTACAATATCTTGGTACTTGCTGACAGATACATCAATACCACGGTGGTTGGATTCTACAAAGCGAATAAAGAGGAAACTATCTATTTAAAATAATTTTTTTCTTTGTTCGGAGGCATCCCGAATATGCCCACTACAGATGGTGATGTCTCACCAATATATTTTCAGCTCTATTATAAAGCGATACCAACAGCTTTTAATAAGTTTCAATTCCTTCGCTCAAAGTATCCAAACTCATTAGAAGTTACAATAGAAGGTAATGAATTGGTCTACATACCTTTATGTTTACACTCCACTCAAATCTCGCTAAAACATGAAAATAATAGTAGTTTTATTTCTAATTTAAATATTTTCATTGATGATTTAAAATAAGATAGGTTCAGGATTTTGCACATTTTTCAATAAAAACTGGAGAGCAATACTAAGTAAGAAAATAATAGTATTTGAAATATAACTCTTGACCCTTAAGGAAACTATATAATTATGGAAAAATGAAACCATGAGAAAACCATATTGAAATTCACTTTGGAAATTCAACCAGCCCCCAATTGTAAAAGTACTATCACCCACCTCGAAAATTATTCCAGATCGTTTTCCAAACATCAAGAAAATGTGAGTCAAAGTGCATGCTGATCATGAAAGAAATGCAAAGACTATTTGATCAAAGACGTAACAGAGAACTAATAACTATATCTCTCAAGCCAACTTTCCAAGCGTTTTATCAAAACCACCTTGCGAATTTTCGCTACAACGACCATGCAGCTGTAATTCAAGTGTCCCAGCGATCAACTTACTGTATGTTAATTTCTGCTCTGAAAATGAGTATCTTTCCAAGCCTATCTTACTAGACTTGTATGATCTATTATAATTTTGGCAACGGAGGAAAAGGAACATCATTGCATTACACCACAGAGTGCAACTATGACCTTGGCATATATGAAAACTCCAAAGATAAAGTTCTTCGAAGAGCAGTTGAAAAGAGTGGTTTGTAATTCACTTAAAAAAAAAGGAAATTAACAATATGTTTAAATGAAAATATAACAATGGACATTTATTACCTTGAAATAGCGAATTAGCAACTCTCCACTCATCGACAAAAATATGTATAATAAAATCTACTACCATTTACCTGATCATTCAAATTCAATGAATGATCAATCCACTGGAGAGCATTATTCTTGGACATTGACTAACATCTTTTTGTGTGTTTCATGCGAAATAAGAAAGACCACCACCGTTCTTAAAACTATTTTGTTAATTGTTTATTCGAAATAAATCTAAATTTTTCGCAGTATAATTTATGAAAATCTATGCAAATCAATCTGATATATTTAATCTTTATATGTTTTTTGCATTAAAATTGGGTAAATAAAATTAAATTTGCTCTCATCGTTAGTTTTTTTTTTTCATTTTTTCATTGTTTCTCGTCTGAGATTTGCAAGTTTATTAATACATAAAATTAAAAGGATTTATTATACTTCACCAATTGTTTAAAAATATAATTTCGTTCCAGATACATCCTGATTACGACTAAACTTCGTTTCAAAATTGTAAAACTAACTTGTAAAACTTGTAAAAATTGTAAAACCCAATCACTAACTTGATATTTTCCTTCCATTGAAGATGCAAGTAAATTCACACCCCAAATTTTTATAATTATTTTGGGTTGGAAGCTTAAAGTCAGTTAAAATGTTTACAAAATGTACAATAAAATGTTTTTCAATTTAAACACCAAATAAATTCGGTAATAAAAGCCCGTTAACATTTTTAACTCTACCAACGAGATATCTCGTCTTTTAAATGCTTAAAATTATAGATTTCTGTGGACTAAAATTTATCTCTTAAACCCGTTTAGATAATTTGAACTTTCTAATACCTATCTGAAAAATACCTTTACGTTTTTCATAAATGTTTTTATATAAAAAATATTAACAATTGGAAGAATCTATATCTTGTTCTCAATGTTGAAAGAGTTAATGATTTTTTGGAACGAATATTGATCTGTTCAATGTCTTTTTTGCATGCATATAATATTTTTTACTGTATAGGACGGTAAGGCTTTATAATAATAGTAAGCGGAACATTTAATAAAATGATTTATTAATTTTCTTTCAAGAGTAATAAAGAAAGTTCAACTTTCAGCTGAGGTTAATATTTTTTTGTTTCAACTATAATCAAGCAATGATGCGGGTTCAATAGAAAGGCAGAAAACAGGCAAAAGAGACCGTAAAAAGCATTTAATGTTTATATAGCTTGAGCAAGAGATTTTCCTAAACTGCAGCTTTGAAAGAATTTGAGTTTCTGCACCTGTAGATTTTAAGCGTGGGAAATAAAAGCTCTTGCGAACGCAGAAGTTTGAGTTGAGATAAGAAAATAATTAATTTGAATAATGAAGTAACGAGAGAATTAAAATTATGAATCGAGGCGTTTATTTTGAAAATGGAACAAGTCCATTTTTTTGTTATCGCGAAATATATAGTGGTTTGCATTTCAATAAATTTAAAAATATTGTTAGGTATTAATATATACATTTTTTGTATTTTCTGGTACCATATAATCTAACTTTATAATCCAATAATGCTTACAGTGCTGATTAAAAAAAGTAAGAGTCTCATTATAACTAAAGGGACTTGTCCCACTTTCAATATAAAAGGCTCAATTATCGCATCTATATTTATTTTCTTTCCTAATTAAGAAAAAAAATCCACCCTTTCTTTATTTAATATTTGAATCTTGAAATTAATGCATTGCCTGCATCAAAGACAAAGCTTCAATGAAATCTATTATTCTTTCTAGAGATTTCCTTAATGAGCACCACAAGTTCAGCAAAAGCAGCGGATTTTGGGAAAATTAAGAGGGTGTTTGTTACACGGAACGATTCCTCGATAGAAGTTGTGAAAAGTTAACAATGTTAATTAGAAAAGAAAACTGAAACTTAAGATCTAATTAGATGATTTAACGGTTCTCTGCTCTTATTCTGCAAGACTGTGAATATTTTATTTTAGAATCAATTCATCAACTGAGACAAATAAAGAAAGGCAGCGCTTTAATAAGTGGTACTTCTCATATTTCGAAGAGTGCTAAATATGGAAAAATAATACAATTCGATTGAGACAAATGCTATCGAGTTTTACAAAGCCGATTTCTTTTAGTTTTAAGTCTGCTTTGATATTTTTTTGCATTTATAAATACATACATATTTCGAATTATAAGAAAATATTGTACTAAATGTACATTTATATCTAATTAAATATATATTTTATTATTCTGGGAATAAATTTTCCCGACTTAAGTAATTAAGAGCACTTCATAATTAATGTAAAATTTTAAATTAAGTTATTAATTAATTAATGCGACAATAATAAAGGATTTTTTAAAATAATATTTGAAAATAATCACTTCCCCCTAAAAATATCTGGAACAAATTACACTTTTAATGATAATATGAAATATAATAAGATATATATATACTTACATGGATATAAAATAACATTAAAATATTGGTCTTAAATAGAATGAAAGAACGATTAATATGTTCGGATTAATAAGTGTAAACTTTTAATTATAATCCTAAAAAGATCCTTCGATTTTTTACAGATTTAAATGATTTTGAACTTTCTAGAAAATACTTGTCGAGGAACGGTATAAATTTTACTTCAGAGATTCCTCTATTAAAATAACTTTTGAATGCATTTAATGATTAGATTTCGATAAGATAAAAGCCAATTTTATTTCAGAAATTTACGAAATTCGGATGAAAATTGTTTGTGCCTCACAAACACTCTCAGAAAATCAGCTTTTAAATGAAAGTACAAAATATTTAAAATTGTTTTGTTTCAAATGAATGTTGTACAATAATAAAGAGACTAATTTTAAAATTAAATTGCTTGAAATAGTAGATTAAATTAAAAAAAATTATATATCTATTTTAATAGTAATTTTTAAAAATAATTAACTATATATATATATATATATATATATAATGGTGAAAACAATTAAAGGAATAAACAGTTTTTTGAAAAAAAAGTTACTCCTACATGCAAATAAGGTATCAGGTGATAGATAAGCTCTTCGTGGACAAACCCTCCCATGCAATGACCTATGACGTATTAAGACAGTGGCGCTGTGATCGCCTTTGTGTAGAGATAACTCATTTGTTCGCCTAAACTTGTAGCACAAGGACGTTTTAAAGCATCGCAACACAGCCCACTCCTTGTTTTTTTTCAATTGCTTTGCGTATCCATCGTCTTTATGACTAGTCGCCGTCGTCTAGACGATGCCAAAAAGTGGCGGATAGTTGGAAGACATGAAGAAGGCCAATCACAGGCTACGTGTTGTAGGGACCACAAGGTTGCGAGAAATATAGTGCCCATCTGTGGAAACAGCTCATAGAGACAGGGGCATTGGACCGTCGACCTGGTCAAGGTCGCAATAGGGCAACAACGCCTGCTGAAGACCGTTATTTGAGACTTCTAGCCAAAAGGGATAGTTCCGCCACAGCGACTCAACTGTTTCGTAACCTGCATAAGGCAGCGGGGACATCCATTTCACGGATAAGAGTCCCGCAGAGATTTAATCAGGTGACCTGTATGCCTGACGCCTTTTAATCTGTATCCCTTTGATTGTGAGCCACAAAAAGGCCCGTCTAGCATTTTGCCGAGAAACTTGCCTTGGACAGACAGGTTGGTCATTGGGGGCGGGTTCTCTTCAGTTATGATAGTGGAGCTGGTCTGATGGGGCAGGCATGATAAAGGGAGATCATGAAAGGCACGGGCTTGAAGACCTTCGCGTATTCGATAGAGGTGCTTTGACAAGTCAGTGGTATATGGATGAGATCTTTGCACCCTATGTGAGACTTTTCCGCCGAGCATATGACAAAATTCTCTTTGGTGGTAATTCCCGTCCACATAGTGTTCGATTACTGAATGAATATCTTCAATCGGAGGATATTCAACAATTGAAGTGGCTTGTGATGTCTTGAGCTTAATCCCATCGAACAGGTATGGGTCGTCCTTGGTCGATCAATTGCAGCTCGAAAACCAGCTCCAACGACAATTTATGAGCTGAAGGGTGCCTTTCTATAAGAGCTCAATTGTCACAGGAATTGATAAGGACCCTGGTAAACAGCATGAAACGCCGATGTGAGAGTTGTGTAGCTGTTAAACGAGGCCATACACCCTACATGTTTTCTCTGACTCACAGGATGTCAGTCAGCAACTGTGCTGGACAAGTGTCCAGTTTTAATATTTAAGGTCCAAGTTGGGACCAGTTTATTTTCCCATATTATATGTTTTATATCGGAATTACATTTTGATCAGGTTTGGTTTCATTTGCTTTGTTAGTTCTTTTTTAATTGCAAAAAATCACTTGTCCCTTCAAATGTTTTCACCAGTATATTATATATATATATATATATACTAACAATTCTTGGCCGAGGAAAAGAACAGCCCCAAGAGGCATAATGTTCGGCAACATTATGCCTCTTGGGGCTGTTATTGATATGAAATGAGAGATGAAGGCAAATAAACCAATAATATTAATCTTTAATTTTTATAAAATAAAAATATAGCTATGCCGCACAATTTAAAAAACTTATCAAATGAATGTTTTAGAATAGTGCCAATTAAATAAAAAGGAAGGAAATCAACACACTTATTTATTAATATACTAAACAGTCATTTTTTTATATTTTTATCTTCAATATAAAAAGTTTAAATTTATAATTCCTTATCCAAATATTAGAAAGTCTTGAAATGAACTTTTTCTCTAATTTATTACCAGACGGCACCTCACATGAATGATTGAAATTTAATTTAAATAATCGATGGTGATTCCTTTCCTGGGAATATTAAAATTGTAAAATGCCATTCAGTGTTTTTACCACCAAGTGCACAAAATTTTTACATCAAAACTGAAATTGGCTGCAAATTCGAATATAATTCCATTTTTAGAAATATGAAATAAAGTATGTAAGATGTTTTAATGCATAAAATTGCGTAAAAAGAGGTATGTGCAATAAAAGACGAAAAAATGTTTCAATTAAAATTCAACAACGATACCAAATATGACATCAAGGAAAAACCTGAATGAAAATAATATCTTTCTATTATGTTGAAGTTGTGAATTTAATAATAGTATGAGACAAAACATACGACATAAAATTTTTTGGATTCTTCATTAATATTTTTGGAAAAGTAAGCGTATAAAAAAGAGCATTTTCTCATTTAAAAAACCAAAAATTGCGATATCCAATAAATACTAGATATATTTATACTTTTTCAATTCCAGACATTGGTTTGAAAAGAATGGCATGACTTGGGGCTTTAATCACAGGATAAAGCCATTTTTTTAAAAAATTTGCTAAAAAGATGAGATATCAATGACATAAACTGAATGAGGCTCAATCAAATTAATAAAATAATATCAATATTTATATAATTAGCTTAATGCGTTTTAGGGCTGGCAATCATCTCGCTACTGATTAGGAAAATGAAAAATAAGAAGTTATTTTACTTATTATCTTTCATAATTGTTCCCAAACTTATTTAACTTCGATATATTGTAAGCTCACTTTATTGAATTCTGCCATCGAAAAGTAAATTACATCTCACATTAATGTGAATTTATTTTACTAAATTTAAACTAGAACTGCACGTAATCAAACTAATAATGCGCTTAACCGTGTGATGACATCAGGGTTGATAAAACCTAATTCCTCGTATTAAATCAACGATACATTTCACTAAGTTTTACAAACTTCATTAAATCTTATAACCAATTCTCGAAGTGGATATTTCACATTTAACTTTCCTGAGTGACGAGAATCTCTAATCTCCGATTAACTTGCTGACAAGATGGCGACATCTCAAAGTCATTAAATTCATTACTTTTCTAAATATCTCATTTAATTCTTCGTAAACGACGACATGAGCTACCAAGAGTCAACTCACAGGATCCCCCGCCCCGTCTTTCAAACATCGAATTAAGAATAAGAATTAACTACATGTAAATAACTCTAATTAAACGTAAACCTCAGAAGCATTGATTTCGTCCCCTCACTTTCACAATAAATAGAATACAAATCGTTCTTGGTCGTGCCGTTGCTCTGCGCTCTTGAAGAGTTAGTTCTCCCCCATCCCAGAAGATAGTTGGGAATGGAGGTGGGGGAATAAGACTCGCGTAAATGAGTCGGAATAGTCGAAAGTTGGGGAAGGAAAGGCTGTTGTTGAAGGAATCAGAACAATCGCATTCGAACATTGGAAGAATTTCTGAACAGACTGAGAGAAGAAAGGGCTTGTGCAGAGGGACTTCCAGAGAAACCAGAATCGTCGATTAATATTAACAGATGAAGGAAATTTCACCATGACTTATAATAATGGGAAATCAGTCCTTATTAATAGTTTGAGTTGTGCATGATGGACGTATGGGACTTTTTTGTTTCTTGGAAACAAGATATAATTGAGGTTTAGTTAATCCTTTTGCTCCCTACTCTTCATGTTTAAGATATTCACTTGAGTGCAAGCTGTGGATAACTTTCAATTAGGGAACCACTTGAACTTGCAAGTAAATCGATCAGAAAAAGTTTATCAATTCAATTGTAAAATAATTTTTTTATAAATTAGAAATTTTATAAATTATAAAGTAATAGAGTTATAATATGTGTTTTCAATAGATTATTAAAATAATTATTTGATAAATTAAAAAATATTTTTTTATTTATAATATACTAGACTATTAAATACCAGGGAGATCAAGTTTAGATCGGCAGTTTTTCTTTTTTGATTTGTAAAATCGTGTTTTCGGAGAAAATATTGAGATACGAATCACATAATGATTAAATATCTTTCAAATTTACTTATAAACGAACTGGTCATTTAAAAAAATGATAAACACACTTGGTTTAACATGATTTTCAAAACAATCTACTATATTACAATATTCATTTTACAGTTTACCAGCGGGTGACCGAGCTCCGCTCGGAGAAAACAGGTATCGAAGCTAACTCGAAGATTTAAATTTTCAATTGTGATTTATCAAAACAATACATGCCATAAGAAAATTTGTGAAACCATTGGTGAAAAGATAACCGGTTAAAGTGCACCATTGTAAACTATTCTAAACAAAGTTAGAGTTTGGAAAGGGAACTATTCCATACAAAGGTAAAGTAAAGGTAAAGATTGAAGTGTGTTGAAGTTCAATATTTTTGACAAATTTATTTAGAAAAACCAAACATATATGCATACATAAGAAACATATTATAAACCTATAACAGCATAAACATAAAACTTTATTAGTTCGCCATATTGGCTATAGATGGCAGAACGTTACCACTTGAAAATTTAAGTAGCCATTATGGCGAACTAATAAAGTTTGAAAATATCCTATCTATAACTCCGAACTGCTCGACCGTAGCGCTTCAAAACCGGCGCCAATCGATTCCTCGTGGCCAAAAACCCCAGACCCCCAAGTTTACCAGAGTTTATTAATTCTGGGGCGATTTTCGACTTGGCAACCATTCCTCGTATTATAGTATTAGATTAATCATTACTTATGTTTTTGAATTTACACTCAATTTTTACATGGTGAAATCGGGTCTGAGATGACGGTATATGGCATTATCAGCATAAGAGTATATAGAAAAAGGTTCTAATATTTAATTATAAAAAATTTTGCACCGTTTTTGGGATATATAAAATCAATACATTTATGTAGATATAAAATTACTCATTTAAAATTATAAATTTTTTTCTGATGGTCACATGTTTATCTTTATCTATTTAGATTCTGCTTGGACTGGGGTGCTATCTCTAGGACCCTAATAATTAACTATGATTTTGTTATTTTTTTTTGTAAAACTGGGGTGGCTTTTTTTGAAAGAGACCTATGTAGATAATTTAAAAAGGAAACCTTATTTAGATATAAAATTTGATCCAAACCCCTAGAACCGCTTCCGAGAGACTCGAAAAATTTTCCGGGAAACACACACACACACACACACACACACACACACACACACACACACACTATAAGTATAGATTACATTTAAAAGATCCTTAAACGAATAATATTTGACAATTATTGTTTAAAAATATATTGTTTCCCTTTTAATCCATCAAAATAATTATATTCATTTGCATTTAAAAAAACAAAATCATTAACTAAACAAAACAGCTGTAATCTCAGTAAAGGAAATTCTAGAAGAAAATCAGTGAATTAGTTTGTTATTTATGATATATTTTGGATGATGGGGAAGTACATCTCGGATCGATTTAGAATAAGCTAAATCAGAATTGATTTTTTTTACCTTATAACTGTTTCTGATAGTTATATTAAAAGAATAGATCAACGCATAAAGTAAAACAGTGAAGTCCCGTTGGTCATACGCTCCATTGACCAACCCTAGATGCGTTAGTAATTGGTAAAAAAATATTTCTATTGTTTGGATAGGTGTTATATTTTCTTATTGAATACTATATTTCTCGTCTTCTGCAGTTCTTGTATTAAAAAAAGTTGAACGTTATTTTCTTTCATATTGCTTCTTTTTTTAAAATTTTAATTAAAATTTCAATTATATTTTGTACTCTGTCCTTTTAATAAGATATTTTTTCTTGTCTACTTCACCATTTTTATTAAATTTTAAAAAATGAGTTTTAGAATCAGTGGAGGAAATCAAATGACATTATTCCAGTGTCCTCTACCTGTTGTTATACTACTTTCATAGTTTAATCCAGCAATTATGGTCAGATGATTGAGGAAATTAAAATATATTAACCAAAAAATTCAGGCGTAACAGGAATCTCTTGTACCTAATTCTCCAAACTCCTAGTTTTCTGTCACCTCAACGCAATTTTTGTAATAGCGGTGACTATATAAGTTTTATTATATTAAAGGAGAAGGAAGAAAATAACTTTAAGTGATAATTATTTTTACTGTAATTATGAAATTACACTCGCCAAAACTGATTTAAGTCCTGCAACGTCTCAAGTTGCAGGAAGTAAAATTTCACCAACATCTAAATAAGCACTTTTTTTTTTACAGTTACAGGATTTATATTTTTGTGGATTTTACTATGGGAGAACATGATTCTGTTTTCGTTAGAAGGTTTTGAATAATTGAAGGCAACAAATAATTGAAGTTTTAAATTGCGTAGGCAATTAATAAAGCATAAATAGCAATATTCATCAATATGTTTTAATGACGTATATTTTTTTACCTGATTTTACTAGTATTGCAGTATTTTTATGTGTGATTCTTTAAAAGTAGACGAGTTTGTAAAAGGTTGACCTGTTTTTACCTGTCTTGCTTTATTACTGCGTATGTTTCTTTGACGGCAGATGCGATTTTAAAAAGTTGAAATATGACGACATAGCTGTTATTTTCATAGATTGCAATTTTTTTTCGAGGATATTAAATATTTTTTAAAAATATGTTCAAAAAACTTCACTCGCGTATAATAACAGTTTTGATAAAAATATTTTTTCTTTCCTCCGGTGGGAAATATTACTTCATTCATTCTTAAGTGGGAAACGTTGAAGAAATTAACTTCTGTTCTAAGATTAATCCCTTATGAAACCGTTTTTTGATATCGGAAATTTACTTTTTATTCCTGCTTTGCACCATGATATGTTTATTACAACATAACGAAAGGCCACGTTAACTGACAGCATTCGCCGAATCAATGATTCATGGTGCCACTTTATTTGCATTGTACAAGAGCATGGAAAGTTAGTTGTTTTAGCATGTAGTGAACTTAGCAGCTTATGCTTGAAATTACAAACTACATATAATTTTACATTCGAAATTATATTGTATGAATCAAAATTTAAAAGTAATCCTTAAGTAATTTTTAAATTTTGGAATGAAGAAATATAATAAAAAAAATTATTACTTAAAGAAAAAAGAAATTACAGCTGCTTTATTATGAAAAAATTTGAGGGAAACAACAAATGGTTTCTAGCCAGTACTAATGAGTGCTTGCTGCCTTAAATTAATTTAAGTATTCTCCACACTATAGCTGCACGAGTTGAACCAAGATTTAATGATCCTAAGTGCATTACGTATGAGACATAAAAGCCTTCCCAACTAAAACGGAGCCTCCAAACATGTTTAAATTTCAAAAGACAGCAACGAGATAATTATAAAAACTGAAGGTAATTTAATAAAAGATTCAAATTACCATTAACTTCAAGTAATTTTAAAATTCACCATTAATTTAGGAAGGGAATATAGTGAGAAGCTAAAGATGCATTAAGTTAACTATCTACTTAAGAAAATTTTGAATGATTTATGCCATTTTATTTTTATATTCTCCAAAGCAAATTCTAAAATTGAAGAATCTTTAAATTTGAGAATTCTAGGCCCGGAAATATTAATTGGAATAATAAAATTAGAAAATTCAATATCTTTCTTTATCAAAACTTTTTTGTAATTCCATTTTACTGCTAAATTGGTATTCTAGAAACTAGAAAAATATAAGTAAAGAAATTTAGAAATTGGTTAAAAAAATTAATTACTTAATCTTATAAGTCAATTTATAAAAAAGAATTTGACACTAAGAGAATTAAGAATACTTGAAATATACTTAATGCATTCGTGAAATCTAAGATTATATGTTTTTTTTATTTATTCGTTCTAATTAAGGCCCATGAAAATAAAAATAAAAAAGAAAATGGATATATTTTTTTAAACTCTGAGTTCTGAATGCCTCATTTAAATTTTGTAATTGCATTAAAGTCTTGAAGTAAACTTTTGAAAGCTGTAAAAAAGCGATTGAATGATTAAAAATAAAAATCAGTAAATTACTCTAAATAAGAAAAATACTCAAATAAATAAAATTTATATTAAATGCATTTGAATATTTATCTTCAATCAAATAGGTAAATGAGAATTTCAATTATGTTGAGCATCTTTTGAAAAAATGCAGCTTACACTAAAATTGTTTTAAGAAAGTAAAGCAAAAATATTAGTTAAATTGGCAATTCAGGTTTAAATAAATGAAATGTTTTGAAATAAACTTTACTTAATGTTTATTTCATCTTGCATTAACACTAAATATTGAATTTTAATTAATTTAGTAGATATTTTCAATTAAAAAAATAACTGATGAAATTGAATTTTTAAAAATTTGTGATGACGTTAATATCCAATAGTTATCCAAAAATGTTGACAAATGACCGCTAATGAAAAATATTTAACGCCTGAACAGAATGGATCCAACAATTTAAGAGCACAAACAAAAGTTTATATCTCATAAGAATTTGGGATTAGCCTTATTACAAATGCAGTCACTTCCGAAAGATGTCTAATATATTCCAAAATTTAGCAGGCTCAGCTCTTTTGATCTACATCGTGTGAGTCTTATTTAACCTTTACCTATATATATGTTATGTTTCATTGAAAAGTTTTGTATCTATAAAAGAGAATAGTATCATATAATAAAATGTTACTATAATATTTTTATGTATGAAAAATTTGCAAGACGATTTATTTTGACACTTGCATCTTATAATGGTAAATATTAATATATTTGCATTCTCTGTCAAAATCCACAAACAAATATTGATACTTTAATTTATAATTTTCCAGTATCGGCGACTGTCAGTATTCTTTTCAATATACCATACAGGATAGTTATAATGAGAGAGTCTCTGTACTATCAGAGCCTGTTTTGAAACTTGGTATATATGTTATATAGACATTGGGGAAAAATTTCTGCGATAAATAGATCTCGAATTTTGATTATCAGTGGAAAATGTGACCTCAAAAGGAGGGTAAAAATTTTTTGAAAGAATACTTAAAATTTATTAAATTGCAAAATGTGCACAACGTGTGATACATTGACATCAGTTAAGCGTTGAAAGTATATCAGTATGTTCAGCTATAGTGCAGAGAAGTTCTTTTGAGATTTTAGCAATATGGTGTGTAATACTAATTTTCAACTCAGGTAAAGTCTTAATTCTTCCTTCATAAATAATGGTCCTTTTGGAATCCCCACAATCAGAAATCACATGGATTTAAGTCGGGTGAACAAGGAGGATAGGCACCCAGAAAAGCTTTAGATACTACATGATTTTCACCTAAGTTAGTATGGGGCAGTTGTTTGACTTGATGTCCAATATGGAATTTGTTCCATTTTGCCTGAAGATAGTGATCTGCAAACATTTCCAGTCCTGTAAACAAGGAATAAGGAAAAGGAATAATAATAAAGGAATAAAGGAAACGTGAAGGAGTACGCTTTAGGACCTTTAGAAGTGAGAGTTTCAGAGAAAAACGGTCCAAGAATAAAATCATTAATAAATCTACATCATGCAGATATATAATCAGAAAGCTGTAGTTGTTTGATCAGGATATTAGGAGATGAAGCACAGCATATGTGGTAGTTTTGATTATTTACATCTTCATCCAAAGAAAAGTACTCCTCATCTCAGATAAGAATTTGGAAAGGTCACGTGTCATCTGCTTCCATTTTCGCCAAAAATTAAGATGCAAATTCATATCGCGTTTCGTGGTCTTAGGGTTGTAGTATTTGCTCCATGTGGATCTTATACAGATACCATTTTAAAATGGATAGCATAATTTTTAGTGCTTTTGACCATGGAATCACCAACTAAATGACACCGATCACGCATTTCCTAAGGAATACCTGGAACACTACTACTACAGCAGCAGCTTCTTCAACATTTTCATTCCTAAGTATTTTCTACCCTCTTCCTGGCAGCCTACCAAGTTTCTAATTTCTTCAAATTTCCTAATAAACTTCCTTAAAACTATAGCTCAGCATAAGAAATTTTCGCAATCCCTTGAAATAACGACATTCAAGTAGTGAGGCTAAACTATTACTGCTGTTTTGATAAAAACAGTTTTACTAGTAAATCTCGATCTTTCCTTTGTAAGGGCTTGGCTAACGTTAATAAAGGCACGTAAAATGATTTGGGCTTTGACTACAAGTCTCTTTATAGTCTTGACTGAGTGCGGAATAATCGATAAAAATTTGAACTATTTTTTATTACATAAATCTTTCCCCAAAATAAATAGAACGTATGTACCAATTTTTATCAAATTTCGATAGAATGGATTCTAGAGGGCGAGTCTGAATAAGATCATTTCAATCATAACAACACTGTGATTTAATTTAAAAATTTTATCTAGGAAATGAACGTATTAAAAAGTTATAAAAGTATTTTTAATGTTATTTAAGTAAAGCTCTATAATTTAGAGGGGCAATTCGTTTACTTATCTATATGCAAACATTACTGGCAGATTTACCCCCCCCCCCCCAAGAAAAAACATTTGTAAAATATGTGTTTTCTTCTCAGCTTATCCCATTTTTTTATCACGTGAAACAACAAAATAATTCGTCAGAATCATTATACTCATTTATCTTTTTTATTTTTTATAATTTTTTTCTTCTCATTTTCAACGTTTTTCCATTCTTAATTCGTGTACTGATGAACACGAATTTTTAGCTATTCGAAACAATGTTTGGGCTCATTTCCTGAAAGGGACTTTAACATCTTCCTCGTTTCTGCTTTATATGCATCAACTATTTTAAATCTTATTTGCCGGCGTCCTGGTATGAGGGTAGCACGTCTTATCCATCATCTGGGCGTTCTGGGTTCGAGTACTAGTTCGGGCATGGTTGTTCTTCATATGTTCTGTGAGATGTGCGAATGTGCTCTCCCGGTAAAAAGAGGCTATGCAAGCGAATGTGATGCTTGAGTAGCTAAGACCTACTCTTGGCCCTAGTTGGCGCAACTGAAAACAAGAGAGGCTTAAATAGCTGACTTTGTCAGCGGGCTTGTCCATGGCAAGTGCCATTAAAAATAACAACACATCTTATTCATTTTAGAGCAATCTTAATCATGGCGCACAAAAGAACTTCCATAGGGAGAGATCATGAGAATAGGGTATGTGCTCTACGATAAACTTGTGCATAACCGAGAATGTAGTGAAATATATTGTTTTAAAGGCTAAGACTTTGTCCCGATGATGAAGCCATCATAAGTCTTTTCTACAGACCATCTCGTATACCCGTACGTATAATGTAGTAAGTACATTTGAGTAATTTTTTTGATTGATTCTTTGTTCTTCGGCTTTCTAATGAGTGTACACAATATCGTTGATGCAGAGTTTTGTCAAATTTTATCAACAAGAGGATGGATAGGTATAATTTCTTCTCGATTATTTTTAAAAATTTTTCATTGGTAAAAAAGAGTCTACACTATTTGTACAATTTTTCTTGGATTTACTAGTCATTTCGTTTTAACAGAACAGTACATCTTGTTGCCTCTAATACCATTTTAATAAATCCATTAAGGAAAAACCCACAAGTCGTGTTTTCAAGATGCGATGAAAAAATTTAAGAATGTAAATTTTTGGTACAGACTGTAACATCTTGCATTTATTTAGATAAGCAGAATTAACTTTATCATAATGACTAATGATAAGAAGTTATCGCAGCACAGATAGATATATGTAGAACTAAATTTAACAACAAAAAATAGGAAATACACTAATTAAAATTAAAATGAAACCCTCATTTTGATTTTGTTCTTCCATCATAAAAGATGCATTAATTCAATAAAACAATAAGAAAACAATGCAATACATTGTATTTAAATTCAATGGAGCTTGGTGCATAGCATTGTTTTGTCCCATCACAATATTCCTCTTAAAAACTTGCCAGAAACCCATCACTATTTTGTCTCTATAGTGTCACCTATAACTTGTGTCTGGGACAACAATGACATTAATGATCTATGACATTAGTGATCCACTTGTCCTCACACCACTGTATTTAAAATTTTTTGAAATAGAAATTTATTTTCTAGGTTATTTGAAATTAAAACTTATTGTAGCGATTTACATTCTTCATATGTGGCTGACGTTTTCCTTCCAATTCAGCATATATTCAATTCAGCCCTGCTTATTTCATTGAAAAAATGACTTAAATTGATTTCAAAGTCATGAAATTGTACCTACTTTCAAATTTTAGGTTAATGTAGATTCAAAACTGAAACCGAAAATTTTGAAATCTGTAATTATTCAAAACTTCAGCGTACAGAAGCATATCCACTTTGTGCACTGAGTGACATTTTTTTTATAATTAAATACGCTATTAAAATAAAATAGCAAGTTATTCAAAAGACAAAATCTATTTAGATATCCTATGCATCTGGGTGATTTTACATTCTTATACGTATAGAAATTGCGATAAATATCCCAAATAGGACGTGCCTTCTAATTAAGATATAATGTGAATTCGAAAGTAAAGGGATCAAGTATCTTTTTTATTGAATTAGGGCCAGTAGTATAAAAAGTACAAAAAGAAGCCATTAAAGGCTGGTTTTAGACAGTTAATTTTATCTTTATTATGCGAGTCTCACAAGAGTGGCGATTTTATGACTTAAAATTATCAGTTTTAAATAAAATAATATAAAGGTAGAGTTAATAAAAAAATAAGTATGAAAAATTGTTACGTCCTAGAAATTGGTCTATCAAAAATAAAACGAGCGAGCATACTTTGATTAATTATTGAAATTTAATTCTACAGTCAATGACTTAAACCGAGTTATTTAATTATTTGACTATTTCGATTGAATGTATATTTACATATTAAACTGGAGTCTAAAATTCTTATGAGGTATTATATTAATTCTATTCTCATCTGACGTTTTTACTAGTAGATAGAGATTGCTGCTTCAGAAAGAAGATTTTTCGTGTCTGGGAGATGTCTAGCTCTATACAGTTCAGGCCCTTTTCGAAATGAGCTCATAAGAATAAAGATAGCTTCTTTCATTAGAGATCAATGTTAATGAAATGGTTATGCATTTATGGAATTTACTTAAGACTCTATAATGGACATACAGAAGAGAAATAGTTTAATCCTTCAACTATTGAAATTGTAGAAGTACTAATTATGTGCAGATATTTATAAAATAAGCTGATTATTCTTTGAATGCCAGGATATGGCAGAATAATGAAGTCAACGCTATATGCAGTAAACACAATAACTCCCGGGAAGCAAATGACATTCTATTGACTTACAAGTGTCGTAACCTTAAGATTACGCCGCTGGAAGGTCATAATCAAATGAAATAAGACGTGACGAAAAGAAAAGAGAGAAAAGATTAAGTTAATCATAAATAAAATTTTTGACAAAACATGTCTTGAATTATTTGCTAAAAAGAGATCTTCCAAACTATACACACACACACAAAAAAAAAACGAACAAAAAAAAAACACCCACCAACGTTTTGACAAAGCATCTTTTCGTACAAAAATAATCTTTCAGTTGGCATAGTTCAAAACTTATTGCAACCATCCTCAAACGGTCAAAAACAACCCTTGTTTCATTTAAAACTCTACACACCGTCTTTTTACACAGGTTCTTATTCCTTCATAAAATTCATCCTATTTAGGAGGCTTGAGCCATTTTATTATCTGCAAGAAGCAAAATAATAATAATAAAAAAACAAAAGCGACTGAAGGATGACTAAAGCATTTGGTGTAGGGAAAATTTTATTTTCTACTCCCTCCTCCCTTGTATTCCGTTTTGTAAGCATTTTTGTTTTGACAGCTCTATCATAAAGGGCTGATACTTCTTTGTAAAAAATTGAGATCCAATGAAGAAGCGTAGTCGCTCGCTACTCATGAGAGCCAAAAAAAGGCAATCTCGGCAATTTTCCCCCCTTTGTTTTGTTTTCAATAAAGGAGCAGCAGCATAAGTGCGGTGTCATATGGCCTTCAACTCGACTGGGGAAATATTATCCCATTTTTGGCGTTCGCCAAGCCCAACTTGCTAAGTTGGCATCGTGTTACTCGGATCACGCGAGATGTGAAAGAGGATGGGATACGTGTTACGATTTTATTCCACTCCAGTCGTTCAATAAAGTTTTCAGGGATCGATAGAATGGTAAGATTCTTTTCGGAAAGTTCTTATGTATCAGGGAATAGGATTCTAATCTTATTACATACGTTGCGACAGAGAAAAGTGGGGTTATGTAAATGCAACCACATACATAACAACAGAAAACAAATATGACTTCGATGCTTGTAATTTATAATGAATGCATGGAAATTCTGTTCATGCACTCATAATGGCATAAAAGTATTTAATATTATGAGAATAGGGATATATAGTATTTAATATTATTGACTTACTTATTTAGAAAACAACAAAAAAAATTCGATAGATTCTTAATTCTGAATTTTGACAAACGTCGAATCAATAACGAAATTCAACTGTATTTTGAATTCAAATGATTAAAATGAAACTAGGTTTCAGATTTAAAATTCACTTGTACTAAACTACAATGGCCTTGATACTATTGATTTATGAATGGTAACAAATGAATGATTTAGAAAACTAAAACATTATAGGAAAATGTATTGGATCTGAAATAAGAAGTCAGGAACTCGAATCTCTCTGTATTCTTAGCTAAAGACGTATAACAAAGCATCTATCATATCAAAAGGAGAGTAAACAGTTCTAAATTGCAAGGTTAAGTTATCATATTTTTTATATTTCTCTTTATCAGTTATGTTTATATTTCCATATATCAGTTAAAATTAGTTTCAAGTTCCAAACTATGATTGTATTTGAAAGAAAACAAAAGAATACGTCCTTTAGTAGTATACACTTTGAACGTTAGAAAGAAGTAAAATTATAGTTTGTAATATTCTGATAAAGATATTGATGAAGGAATTATTGCATCGAATTTGCTGGATCAAACGCATTCTCAAAATATTGCCTACGATTACTTTTGAATTGGAGAAATGCTTATAGATATCAAATCAAATGAAGTTTGAAAATCAATCCATGTTTGTAAGAAGATTTCACAGCTGTTCAGAAATTCGGTATGATTAATTTGAATTTTAGAGGTATCATTACTTTATATATAAAATAGGAGAACAAATGAACATAAATAGAGGGATATGATGATGGATAATAAAATACATGAAAAAAAAATTTGCAATCGAAAATATTGGCGAAGGAGCATTTACAGTAATTGACACGCGACATAATTTAAAGATAACTAGATATTAAAATGTTGCAAGAAGGAAAGTAATTTGTTACTACAATACATGAAAATATAGGTAAATTGAAAGGACAACTATGTACGAATGAAGAAAATATATTGTTCTGGAATTTGGCACATTAGAGTGGTGTGACTCACTGCACATGTGATTCAGTTATACTATCTAAATATATGACTCCTTCTTAATCCACAGCAGTGAAGGTGTTAAGACTGTTTAACCATATACATATAGTATGTTTATCCTGTAATAAAAATTCTCAGATCAATTACATATAAAAGGTGCTATTTTATTTACAACACACAAAATATTTGCTTAGTGAGTAATTATTTTACTAATATATATCTAGCAAAAAATACTTATTATAAACATTTCTTTTTGTTCCTGGAGAGCATCATCGAAAATTCTCTAGCAGACTTGATCTTAAATAGGTTATGGTGATTCGAAAATTAGTACAGAAACATTATGTAGATGTTTTAGAGATTAATTTTTATAGTATTCTGAATTTTATAAACCATGATAATGCATGCATGATTTTTCAGATGACAATTTTGTTAAACTGCAATGTGATGCAAATGGTTCATCTTCGACTTTGTGATTTAGGTTGCTTTCAAAAAATCTTCTTCGAACTCGAAATCAACAATGCTTTGATGTATAACGCAACAGTTTTATTTCAAAATTGAAACATATTTTGTCAATGCTAATAAAAATACGTTTTTGGTGCAGAAATTGGCGACTGAGAAATTTTGGCAACCCTATTCAAGAACATCTTTGTTTATAAGTGATTTGACGCATGTATACGCATCGGTGCATTTCTTAGTCCAAATGACTAGCATATAAATCCATTTAATAATAAATTCACGGATGAAAAATGAAATATTTCATATTATATTATCCAATCTTTTCAGATGTTTTAAAGGGAAAAATTGCTGCTGTCCTTTCTTTCAATTTTTTCACATCATCTCATTCCTTTCACTACGCAGCTAGTTGGGCACTTTAAATCTGGTCAAATTTTGCCATAATTTAAATTATTTGTATTAATGAATTAACTTGCAAAATCTTTCATGCATTATTCGGGAACTTGTTTAATGGAAACAAATTTTTCTGCAATATTCCATAAAATTCCATCTTTGAAAAAAAATCATCTTGTAAAAGATATTTATTAAAAAGCAATATTTTTTCCACTTATAATTGGACGCGTCAGATCTAATTGCATGACTCCAAAAATGTTTGAAATTTGTAGGTATATCAATAATTTCAGAAAGTCAGCATTTTCCCCCCCTTGTACTATTTTTAAGCTTTTTGTGCTGGCTTTGATGTCCATTATGAAGTCGTTAGCTTAATTAGACCATATTCACTATCGTAACATCTGAAAAAATTGTGTTGGGCGCATTCAGTGAATTGAGAAATTAATCCTCTAGTACTAGCCTGCTAAAAATTATGGCAAGTATCAGGATTTTTCAACTTTTAAAACTTTATATCAAATACCAAGTGAATTTATTTACAACAATACGCATATGAAATACATATAATGGAGAAATAAATTGAAATATGAATGGAGAGAAAAGCGGATTTGTAAAGCTTGAAAGTAGCCAATAAAATACTTTTGATATAATGAATGTTTTGTCCATGGAGAATATCACATTTTCAGCTTCCTGTTTCGTGATTATTTAATGCTATTTTCTTATTTCTGTAGTGTAAAGATATTTTTTAGAAAGAAAAAAAAAATTTAAGCTTTGTAATTTCAGGACAGAAGCGCTGATAAGTATTCTATACAAGTTCAACATTTCCTTTAATGCCATCTCATATCTAGGTTTGCAAACTTTGCCGAAATTTATATGAACGCTGCTCTCTTAAATCTCTCAATGTATATGCACCCAATATTTTCAATTACTTTTAAAACATGATTAAATTATTTCCTAATTATTCGAACTCTGATTTCACTTGAATTTCAGAATATTATTGATTCTTATTTTCCCTCACTGTGCTATCAAGTACCGAACTCTAAATGAATACTGTTCTCATCAAATTAAATTTCTCTCTGACTGTATAAAAGTTCAAAATACTTCTAACAACCACTTTTTCCTGCACTCTGCCTTTTTATTCGTATTACATTAGTGCTTTATCAAAGTATGAAGGTAGAATATTTAAAACTCACCCTAAAATTTGAAATCTTTCCATAATAATGAAAATAAAATATAAGATTGCAATTTCCAGTTAATCATGCTTGTTCTTTTTTGTCAAGAAAACTGTCACATGCTCTCATGTTTTGTTTTTATAGTGTCACCTTAAACTGGTGCCTGGGACATGGATACTCCCCTTAAATACCTTTTATACTTTCACAGCCACTGCAATACTGCTAAGCTTTGAATATTCAAAGAAAAATAAATGTTATTATCTTTTTACTGAATAGTTGTCATAATCGTCATTTTTGAAAGTTAAACTAAGTTTAATAGATATTTGTCAAATGTCCTCATTATTTTTATTTCTAAGTATAAAAAAGGTATGAAAGAAAATAATTACAGCAATTAGAATGGTCTTCACGGAACATTCTAATATATGCTCTAATAAATATTTTTGTGTATTATTAACCTTATGACAAAGGCACGAGCAATAGTTACGACACAACTTATTAGCATTCGATTTTTTTACTATTAATCACTGAGATACGGCTAATACACAGAGAATGCTTGTTTGAAAACCTCTTCCCTTACGTATTAAAACAAAAATATGGTATATATATTTATTTAAATCGTTGCACTTTTATTTAAGGCATTTATGTGCATAAAAAATTATATACCGACAAAGATTCAATCTCCAGACTGGGCTCAAAAATTGATGTTGGGTTACATTTTAGATACTAATGTACCAAATTTGAAATATATAGCCCTTTTTTGTTAATTATCACATTACCTTGTATTTATACAACATGATGCATAAATTTCATAATGAATGAAAGATTTTATAGAAATGTACAAGACGAGTATGGAGATTATATACCAAATAATATCTGGTTAACACAAAGCGTTTTCGACCTACTGTATTCATAGAAAAAATTTCCAAGATATGTTTTTTTTAACTTAAGGAAGTTTGAAACGAGTAGATTCGTCGATATCATGGATTGCTGTTTTTCTGACGAATGAGGATTTTTGTTGTTGTTTTATATCATAAGTTATATTATATATGCTGTAACATTATTATTGGTTGTTCTAATATTAATTATTTTATATGACGAGTTAACATTTTCTCTTTATATAACTTCCTATAAGAAAACTTAAAAAAGATTAAAAAAGTAGACCGTTAAAATCATTCGAGAAAGGAACTCAGATGAGTATTTATTATGATTTGATGACGCTGTAAAATAAACTTTTTCTATTCCAATTCAATATAAGTTCTTTTTTTAATATCCAGAATAAATTTTAATTCAGGATTTAATTTATTCTAATAGTATCTAGTAAAATTTTTAGACATTCAACTTATTTTAAAATCAAAATAGGCCAAAGACAAATTATTTTGAATTTAAAACCCACATTGTAATCGAGCAATTAATGTGAGTCCAATATCCTCATGAATAGATACATAGCCAGCTTGAAACAAATTTCTCTGAAACGGATATTATAGTATATTATAGTTATTTGGAAAACACAGGTATACAGTTCATTTGACTCTTGCGTACAATTATACATGTTGAAATGAAACGGAATTGATTTCCTCCATACACCTATGTGCTATACACGAGTAGATTGCACCACTTTTCAAACAGCCGTGGTAGGGAGAAACTGGCACGTATTTCGTTCCTGTTCTGTGATACTGACTGTCATACGAGACAGGGATTTCAAAGTGAGGGAGGGTGGGCTTAATGCACTACAGAGAAAAAAAATAAAGCCAGAAAACATTGAAGGGTATAATATGAAAAAATGACGGAGTGGGGAAGGGAACTCCTCTTCCAATCTCGTCTGTCACGATGCGCTTTTCAACCGTCTCGATTTTGATCTCTAAACAAATACGGCTTGGCATGAAGCTTGATGTTTGTTAAATTTCGCTCGTGCCTCTAGAGGTTCAATCACCTTCAATAGAAAAAAAATGTGTAACAACGAATGGGAGAAAAATTTTGTTTTAGTTGTGCAATTTTTTTTAAAATTTAGATTCTTTAAGTATATACTAGCGTGGGTGTTCCCCCATTTCTTTCTTTCTTGTATATGAACAGAACTTGTTTGTTTCAATTCATCGGAAAATATGAACTATTAAGTATACAGGGTGTCTCAAAAATCTTGACAGCGGCTTTTATTTCCTAAATATTAATCATAGACATATACTGTAAATTACAAAGTTGCGCAAAAAAGCTGTAAAATGTTATCAAATCGGTTAAAATTTTAAGGAAATAAAACTGACAAAAGTTAAGTACATACAAAAAAAATACAAAATTTAAATTTTTGTACGAATCCGATACAAAAATATTCCCAATAAGAAAAATGTGCCCCCTTTCTCTTATAAGGTCATGTATAAAATTTCAAAATTTTATCCCGAAAACTCTCAAAGATCTGTTAAAACAAAGTTACTGAAGGGTCGATCACAAATTAAAATCTAAGTGTTTACAGCTCCAGTGCAGATGACGTGCCGCAGGAATGCATCATAAGAAAATTAAATATGCTTCATATTTTTAGTTTTAAATACAAATTTTAAAATCTATGTTTCCAGAAAAATGCTTTAAAATTTTATATCATTTAATACAAATTTAACTTAAAAATAATACAGTCAATGAACTTGTAATCCTTCCTTTAAGTAATCTTTCATTTAAGTAAGCTTTCCTTTAAATTGTTATTCCTACAAATTTTAATACTTTTGAACCAATAAATAGCAAAATTAATATTTATTTATTTAATCATTACTTTTTAATTTGTGCCCGACCGCTACAGTACGGATATCCGACATTATTTTTTCACTTCGCGAATTCATATCCAGGCATCGAAATATGGTTTATGTTAGCATTTATGTAGCTTTATATCTTTGAGACTTTTTGTGATAAAATGTTGAAATTTTGTACATGACCTTATTGGAAGATGGAACACATTTTATTCACTCTGAATATTTTTGTACGGGGCCCGTACAAAAATTAAAAATTTAAAGTTTAATCCCCTTAAAATTTTAGTCAAGTTTATAACACTTTGCCTCCTTTTTTAAGTAACTTTGTAATTTACTGTATATGTCTATGATCAAAATGTAAGGAATGATGGCCGAGGGCAAGGTTTTTGAGACACCTTCTACAGTTCTTACGCATTGGGTCACTCTGTAAAGCTCTATTTTAAACGTAATTAAACGCAAGTTTAAAATTTATATATTAAATTTTATCGATATGTTTTGATCTTTCCTTGGGTTACATTTTACCTCTATGCGTAGATGGGAAGGAAGACTACACGTTAGTGGATCTGGGCCCGAATCTGGAAGAAATCTAGGATTTTGATGTTAAAAGCATATATAAAATTTCATTCATTTGCTTTTGGCATTTTTTTATACTGGGGTTGAGAGAAAGGAGACATGATTTCAAGATATTTTATTTGAAACTCAGATTTATAATGTGGAAATCCATCAAATTCTCAAAGAAAAATTCACGTTCCAGAAATTAATTAATGAGCCAGGCCTCCTCGAAACTTTTTCGCATACTTTTTAATAAATGTATTTGTGTTTTATTAACTATATACCATTATTAAACAATAGTTTTAAAAATGCTTGTTACAGTGCGAAATTTAAAAATTGTCAGAGATAGTTAGCACAAAAGTAACAATACCAAATATATACTTTGGATGCCGTCATTTCTTATAGATTACAAAAGAAATTCGACACACAACTACAATTGTAATCACAAAGTCGTATATTAAATTTTAAAACATTGAATCATCAGATTTTTGAATTACCAGTTTACTTGCTTGTGAAGATACAGACCAACAGATGGTCAGTTTAATAGAAAAATTTAATAGAAAATTACACATTTGGAATATATATGAAATTTACTCAATTTTATCAGTATAGCTCAAAATGTGTTTACAGAGTGATATAAATCCAAAAAAGTCTTTTTCAGGGAAAGTCTGAAAAACGATAATTCGTCAAAATATTGAGTTCGAAGTTTTTGATTATTAGATTACTTTTTTTTTCTATATTTCCTTTTTGTTTGTCATTCAATAAAAACAAAAAGAAAAAAGAATAAATATCATTTAATTTAGTTTAAAGACTTTTAAGATGCATATTAATATTGAGGTAGATAGTTTAAAAGTTTAATCAGGTTTAAATCTACTTCGTAGAAGATTGAAACAAGGCAAGGTTGATAGATTAAGAAAGACAAAAGAATAATATTCGAAAAGTTACTCTAATTCAGAATACCCGTTTAACGACTGCGTTTCTAGTTCATATTGGGAGTCAAATGCAGGCCCCGGCATTGTCAAACATTTTGAATCATAGGAGCTTCTAGAAAATACCCATCTTCCAGTTCTCATATCGCCCTTTCTCTTCTTTCCTGGGGCATTGTGTACAAAACAAAGGTGGCGTCCCTCGTTGAAGTCAAAGAATTCACGGTTCCCGATTGCCCTCTAGATGAGCGTTGAAGGTGAAATGAATGCAAGTGAAGATATTCCAAAACTATGAAAAGTATTTTTATGTTTGCTGCGAAACAAATACTATACACCAGGACGAAAGATATGGTGAAAATCTCAATATCATTTCGTGTTTGCGCATTTTTCATGTTTACGTACGCCATGCATTTTTACTGCAATTATTTTATTATGCTCACTTACTAAGGTTATGAGTGCGTTGTCAGATATTTCACCTTTGATTTTAAATTTATAAGAGACTGCCTGAAAACGTGATGGTTTTTGAAATTTTACGCAACACATTTATGAGCGTGATTTGAAATTTAAATGGAATGATGCTGAAAAATACATCAAATAGAATATTTTGGGATGAAAATAAATTTAAAACCAAGCAAATTGCACAGATTTTGCAATAGAGATTTGTCAACGATAGTGAATATTTTTTTAAAATCAAAATTTTTCCTTTATTTCTGGAATTTAGATATTTTAAATTTCTTCCCATTATAATTGCGCTCAAAATTTTTGGAAGTAGCTCTTATAGGACATTAGTGAAACTACAATATTTCCCGCTTTAAAAGTGTATAATTTTTTAATTAAATTGTTTAATTTTGCTTTTAAATACTTGCATTTATTAACAGTCTAATGCAGTCTTCTTAACTTGAAAAAATTTCTCAAAACATTCTTGGGTTATTCTTACTTAAAAACACATGAGTTGTTTCACGTTTATAACATTTAAGAATTGATTTTTACACATTTCCTGATAGGCTATAGCACTTGATGAAAATACACTACTTTAATACTTTATGAATCCACCAATTAATTAAAAAAATTGATTTTATATAAAGGATGCTATAAGGTTATGAATTTGAAGAATAATATTTATGATAGTAAATGACAAATTTTATGATTAATTAAAAATAATTCAATTGAATTTTTGAAATTAAAAAGCAATTAAAAATTGACTGCAAGAAAAGTAAATTTTAAAAATTACTTTAATTATATTTTTTAAAATTATCATTATTCTGATTGTATATGCTTAATGTTTATTTTAAAAAATGAAAAATATTACTTAAATGAAGAATATTTTTTATTATTGTTGTGACTGTCATGTACATATGTATATTCTAAATTTTACAATCGAATCGCCATAAAAGCAAGTTGTAAATCAATTTAATGATTAAAGTGCTTAAACTTACATAACGGGAAATGCTATAGATTTTTGTGGACAGAAATATCGTTTATGTTTTAGAAAAAATTATTGTATGGTCAAAAATTCCCTGAAAATATAAGAATATTGCAGTCAGAAATCGACTTTTCATCATAAAAAATAATAAATGTTTTTTTTTTGAAGAAATAGTACGAATAGGAAATATAATTCTTTGGTAAACAAAGATATTTTGTCTTCTAATTAGATTATTTACTCTATTTAGGGCATTTATCATTATTTATTCATTCCATACGAGTAGTAAAAGTTAGATAAGATAACTAAATTTGCACAGAAGGCAATTTCAGCCAGTAGCTGGAATCAAATTGAAAAATATCTATGGATATGATTTTATTACTTTTATCAGTACAATCGGGATACATTATGGATATCTCAAATACCCTTTCCCGCCGATGAGATCAGTTTTGGTTGCTAAGTGGGAAAAGGAAGTGCAATAGGATGCTTTTCATTTGATTTGGAATATATTCTATGTTAAATACTGAAGTTATTTTTAGTAAAGGTTAGAAAATATAAAATTATGCTTAAAAAGAACATCAACATTTTATATTTTGAGGTAATCGAATGATTGCTAGCTTTTTTCAAAGTTGTAATGATTAATTATCGTGAAAGTAAGAATTAATTAATTAATTAATTGAATGAGTGAATATAAATGGTCAGTCTTCAAAAAAAAAATCAAATAAATTGTCAAAATCAAGATTATATCCGCATATACTTATAAATTTATATGTATGCATACATACATATCATACAAAACTTGCAGAACATTTTATTCTTTAAAATTTCAAAGAAAATAATAATATATTAACTTTTGTCAAAATTTCTTTGCACAAATTATACAAAATGCAAAACTAGTTTGGTTTAGTTTAATTATATTAACAACCTGTTTTAAAGCAACAAAAGAGCTATTTTGGGGCGGATCTCGCAATTTTGAACCTCTGTCAGATGATGAGGACGACACCTGAGCTAGCATCTCCCCCTTTCCATACCAGTGGGAGACGTTTGGCCCTGACTGATTTAACGTGCGACATACCTCATTACACGACAGTTCTTCGTGAAACACCAAGGCTGAACAGCCGAGACCTTACCACTAGGCCACCGCGGCCCAAGTATAATGGTGAACTGAGTAAGGAAAAAGAATTCGAGTTTTAGAGAGAATTTGCAAAGCTCAGAGTTTTGATTATATGAGGAAATTAAAACCCCTCAGTTCGGAAGTTAAAGTTACGCGATGTGTTTGACAAGAAGCGTTGCTGAAGATTTCACATTTCTTTCAAAGTATTTGATTCCAGAAGAATACACTTCCTATAACGTATCTGTCGAATAAAAAACAAGTGTAAAACATTTACACACGATGCATTCATTGAGGGGTGCAGAAAATATGATGTTAATTTACTGGCAAAATAATCTTACACTTAGGTGTTTTATTTATTTAGAAGGATACTTTCTGAAGATCATTTTCTGATACACATGGGGGGGATGCTAATAGTTTTCATATTATGCATGGCACAATATTGCGTCATTGATCACATGATGCTTTCCAGCTTTTATTGGCAGGCAGGAACTTGGCAATGAGACGTGAATCTTTTTCTGTGGTTTATGTTAGTTTAGTTATGTTTTTTCCTTTTAATCATAATAAATATATTTGACATTTTAATACTGGTCGTTGCCTTCCTTTTTTTTTCCCGTTCTCATTTAAAATTTTAATTCTTGGAGAAGTTTTATGCATTTTTCGCAGTTAATATTCTTTTATTTTTCATCCTGAATTACTTTATACTTGTTTTATAAGCAGTTATGATATCTTCTGAATTCGAAGTTTTATATTCCGCCATTTCGACTTTTTCCCCTTTAGAATTTAAAATCAGTAAATTTGATAAGTTATTGATAGTGTGTGATTTAGTTTAGTCAGATAAAAGATTACTCGGAAGCTTCATGGAAGTTATTCTGATGTGGACCTAACGATTTTTAACTGACGTCAGACACAGAAGCACTATTTTAGTTGGCACACCCTTATCTGAACTTCAATATCGCATTAGTTCTCTTGCATGAGCTTGCTCACATTTAAGTAAAAGAATGCGCCGACACGCATACTCAAATATTTCTACATAGCGATTTTATTCAGGCAACTTCTTTAACTGTTTGTGTCTTGAAAATTAGAAATTCAATGTATGTTTGATGAGATATTACACAATGTTGAAGAGAGATTTGTTGAGAGAGTATTATTGGGGCAAAATATGGGATTTTGTGATTTATTTTACATTGAATTTATATTCTATAAATATTTAAAGGAATTTTTTTAATATTTAGAAAAAAAAAACCCCGAGCTAAAGCACATTTTATTTCATCCCCCCCCCCCTTCTATTCACTGTATCGCGGAGGGGATTTCGAGATGGTTATACTGAACCTTAACTGCAGTCACTAAAGTAAAACTACTAGGCATAGATTGTGTCTGAGATGTACTTGTTTTTTTTACTCCTTCAAATATGTTGCAAGTTCTACTACTTGACTGCCCATCAAATGATGTTTGTGTTTAAATTAATCACTAGTTTGACAGATCAAAACATTGAAAATTTCGTAATTAGATGTGTGCCACTGTATGCGAAGAAGTTAAATGCTCATGGAGTGATTGTAGGCAATTAAACACACTTTGAATTGATTCTCGCATCAAGAAAATAATATTTGCCTAGGATAAATAAGAAAGTAATTGTTCTGTTGTGTCTACTATAATTAAAAAATCCCCGCTTTTCTACTGTCACACCTTCCTCCCTCACGAAATGCTTTTTTGACAAGAGCCACGACGAAATTCATACTTCTATGTAAAAAAAATGAAACCTATTAATAGTATGCTATGGAAATTAAAATCCACAACAGCATTTATGAGAAAAGGTATGGAAAAAAACTATGAAATGAGATAATGTTTCAATGAAGCTTCTATAAAGTTATATTAGATAATTAATTTTTCATTAATTAAAAATTATTTTCACTTGTAAACAATACTATTTTGTCCTTGGTCCTGGCATTCTCATTGAATGAAAATATTACAGTGGGTAAGTGAACGTAATTGATATGCATTTGAAAGATTTCTCGAAGAAAAAAAAACTATTTGGAGTATGTTGAAGAAGCTTGACATTTGTAATATGTACAGTATGAGGAAATGCCTCACTAAATTTATAAAAATTAATTCACTTTTTGTATCATTCTTTAAATTGCTAACAATTTATGGGCGTAAAATGAGTTTTCGGCAATTTTCAATTTTTTTTAACACATTGTAATTTTTCATGATGCTCCTCTTTCAAAAATTCTTTGATGTAAACGATATTTCACTAAAGCCAAAACTACGGGTGGCTTATCTTCTTTTTAGATTTTAAAATAATACTTTTATTTCTAGCAAAACAAGCAAATCTTAACTAGAAATATGCTTACCGATTAAATTATAATGATACCATATGATAACGATAACTGAACTGTATTATATAATAATAACGATAACTGAAAGATTTGTCGTATGCAATATCTTTTTAGAAAAATTTATTATAATGTTATGATTATCTGTCCACAAACTGCTATGACTATCTTGAACAAACATTATGTGACTAAGAAGTACAGCCAATCGTTATTATAAGCTATATTTCTACATTTTAGATATGAAATGTTTTTAAACTATATTAGCTTTCTCGTCGTATTAAATATGAATTCACCATCGAAGTAGTTCACGAGTCAATATATAATTTGTTTGCAATCCGAGTGAATTTTGAATCATATTAACACGTTTTAAGGCAAATATTTTGACGGAATTCAACGTGTAAAGACCATTTATTAAGATTTCCAGAAATTTTAACCCTCCTAATGTGCTTTATATGTCATCTAACTGAACTTACAAGAAACAGATAAAAGGAAAATATTCAACGAGCCTATTTATAATTACTTTAAAAAGCTCAGTTTCAAAATAGAGTTCATTTTATTAAAATGTTTCAAATCGGATGCATGCCAATATGGCTTTTAAATTAGAATATTATGGCATTCAGATTATATTGTATCAAAATCAAAATGAATGTTTTAATCCTCATAGTCATGTTAAGTTTAAGTAGCGTCTCTTAAGTTTAAATTTAATGATTTTTTAACGAAGTAATAAGTAAAACAACTGATGTATAGTTAAAAAGATAGAATTCAACTTCTAGAGAAGACCATTTTAAGCTAAGATACAATTAGTGAAAGGTAATAGAAAATCTGCATTAGACCTATCAAAAAGTCAGAAAAATCTCACCTTCTTGAAGTCCCCTGCTTGTTCTTGTCCTTGTTGTAGGCTGTGTGCTCCAATGAGAAATCTGGCGCGCAGTAGCTGAGATGCTTTGGAAAGAGGGTGTGACGTTGGAAGCGATACACGTCTGTGTAACTGTTACCGTAGACAAAAGCTCCCAGCAATCCTGTATGGGCATGGAGATCTAGGTACATGTCTATCTCTTCATCCTAAAGATAGAAATTCTTAGAGCAATGAAAGAATGTTTCTAAAAAATGAAATCACATGAATAATACTTTGAAAGTTGGTTTGGTAAAAGTGTAGAATAGTGTGCCCCTTGCTGCGCCAAGGATGCCAAATCGCCAACCAAGATGGCGGACAAAATAAACAAACTGTTCCGCGGAACAGTTACGGTTGCCATTTCCCACCTTTTTATTTAGAATGTTTATAATTATTTGTTTAATACTGCCTGGTGCCTTCTACAGATGCCTTCGGCATCTGTAGAAGGCACCGGGCAGTATATTTTAACTTTAAAAAAACATCCTAGGGCTTCGCTTTCATACGGAGCGGGAATGCAGTAGCTTCGCTAGCAAATTGAACAGATGGACGGTGTGGATTAAGGAATAGCGCATAATAATATTACCAGAAAGAATAAATGATGTTATAGGAACGAATATTATACAGAATTTTTAATATTTAATGTACTTACTTGCTTTATTTAATCTTTTCATAAACACTTAACACTTCATAACACTCAAAGCATTCTTTCCAAGCCTCACCAACTCAGTAAAAAAATATTCCAATCACCCTTCATCCATTCAGCAGGTTCGAAATAGTGCATAACATCCCAACTACCAAATATCCACTCCTGAGCGATTGCAGACATAATAATATTTCGAGGGAACCAAACGTTGGAGCACCAAAAAAATTACGAGAACTGCGAATAATTCCATGGCAGACTTCTTTTAATACGAAAACGCAGACGATTTGCGAATTCGCATAGTGGTAATTAAAAGTGTGAAAACGAAATTATTTTTTGTAAATATTAACAGAAAAAAAATGAAATAAATGTTATTTTAATTAATATTAATTTTATTCTAAACTTTCTTTGTATAATAAATTTTAAATTAAAAGAATAAGCAAAATTTAAATCATCTGAAATCGATATTTTAAATATTAAATTTATTATAAAACAGTTGTAGTTCCTGAACAACTCAACTATTGTAAAAAGTAGTAAACAAAACATAATTAGGGTTACTGTAAGAAAGTTCCGTTGGGTTGCCATATTGGCGATAAACTCGGGGGCACACCGTGCTACACTTTAACCGTTGGTTTTTATAGCATAAATTCCAGTATTGGTCAGTTTGATTTGCTACATAATATTCAGTTAAAAGGGGTGAATAAATTTTTAGAAGCTGTGCATATATGAGTACGTTGTTGAAATGATATTATATAACGTAACGCCATCCTGCACTCACTGTGCGTATAATACTGAATTATTTAATCAATTGGATGAACACACGATGGAGCGAAAATAAAAGGAAAAAGGAAGAAAATAAAATAAATAAATAAAACGGTCCAGGGAACTCCACAGTGAATCCATCGATGTCACATTCTACAATGCTGTATAATTAGGCGAAATAATAGCTAAATAAGCGGAACAAGAATACCTAAAGACAAATAGTAATGATAGGTTGAACTTCCAGAGAATATTTGATATTTATAGACGCAACCTCTTTGCATTTTAACATGGTAAACTGCATGGGTAAACTATCAGCTAATAGAAGAGAAAAAAAAATATAAAAAAGACGGGGAAAATTGACAAGTTACGTTGTAATGATCTATAGGACACGTATAAATAGGTATTATAGAATCAGAAATCTGTAACTTCTGCTTGGCTGCTGTGGTTTTTATTTCTGGTTTCCTTTATAAGAGCTTGATTCGTTGGCTCTGTAAAGTGTTATAGTTATGAAGGAATGATTTGGTTGATTTTGACGAGTGACGTTTGAGCTCCAACTATTGAGTGATCTTAGAGGTTTTGGTATTAGTGAATATGACTTACTATAGCATGGATCTTGCCTCGAGAAAGGATATTCGATGCAACTTTCCTATACTTTTCTTCCTCGAGACATTTTATTAATTCAGTTGTTTCAGGAATAGCAGCAAAATCTTAAGTTATGAATTTAAGATGAACAACGTGTGGAGTTGATAATAATAATTAATATCCGTGACAGTGCAATAGGAGAACATGATGAATTCAAGTGTTGTCGAAAAACATTGGCTAGCTGTGAATACTACCATACTACAACATGAAAAAATAACACTTCTACGTTTACTTCTTTATTTTGAAAAAAAAGGAATCATTGAGGGTGTATCAAATTTTAATAGCTTGAAAAACTTTAGTTAAATATATTGGTAACATTATAAAAAATGATCGGTTAAGAAGATTTCAGATCTGTTATCTGGGTTCTATATAAAATAGAGGGCAAATTATATCTCACTAAACTTTCGACATTAATGTAGTCGTTTTAAAGACAACAATATTTACTGCTTAAAAAAGACATGCTAGTGCACGCATGTTGTCTTTTTTCCCCCAATTAATTATGATGCTAATCTGTGCAGGAAAAATAAAAGCACAATGATTGCAAGGTGGATAAAAAAAAAAGACTATTCTTATTAAGTAGTTTCGGAAATGCATGTTTTTTTTAAATTCTGTATCACGCTTATAATTTAATGTTAATCACAATCTTTAAGCATTGTTTTTTTCCCCTGCACACTTTTTTGGAACAACACCTAAGAAAGAATGAGAGTCTTAAATACAATGATACATTTGAGAGCATAAATCGTCTCACCTCTTAGTATTTTTTAGAAAAGAACCCATTACCCGTTCGTTGACAATAATAGCCAAAAGATTAATGTACTCGAGGTGAAGTGTTTGTCTAAGCGATTTATTGCCGGTCATCACGACAGACCTGGGAAATAGCGCCATCGGGTAGCTTATCCAACACTAGGCTCTATGGTTACTTCAGGTGCAACTGTTTTTACTTAATTTGTTTCCTGCTTACTACCTTTTGCTTTCTTGAATTAAGCTTTTTTGGGGAAAATCATAAATACTTTAGCAAATTTGATTTATGAGTACAATTATTTTTTTTAAAGTGCTGCAATCAAATCATCAGTAGAACATTTAATATAAAAGGATAGCTTATACATTTAAACATCTTTATGAGGTCTGAATCATTTTTGTTGTTATTTATGGCACTTATACTGCTAACGAAGTCAGTGATTTAACCTTGCACCAGTCGCGCTCTATAAAGTCACGTAAAAGGTCGCGCGGATTACAATCGTAGTCCATTTTCAAATCAAAATAAAACTCCAAAATAATTGATCAACATTAAACATAACAAGCCATTTCTTAATTATTTTTTAAACATCAAACTCACTTAAAGTTACTATTGTAATCCGCGTGACCTGTGCAGGGTTAAACTGAATTTGGGCAGTAACTCTTGAGTGTAAAGGCCCCTGAGGACAGAAGTTTGACTTTCGCTCATATGAAGATGACACTCACATATTCGCAATCCCCTTTTAATAGGGGGCTATTTCACACAACTCACAGATAAAACACTGGATAAAGATCAACCATGCCCGTACCAGGACTCGAACCCTGGACGCCTAGATCACGTATCTGAATTCTTGTAAACCGTTATTAAGTAAAGATAAATTCTCATATAATTTATCATCTGATTCTGGTGTAAAAATACAGCTTATAGAAAGGATTTTATTTTTCTTACGAGATTGCCGAAAAAACTCTTCTTTTTATGGTCTGGTATGAATAATTTTTCACCAAAATTCTTACCTCCACCCATCTAAACTTTGTAGGGATCTCTAAAATTTCTATACACAGTGCAATATCACATAAAGTGATACAAGAAAATGATGAATAAGTTATTGCTAAACTGATCCTGCATGCTGGAAAATAAGACAATGGTATAGATGATCAAAGAGATCTATGGAATTTGTCTTTCAGTAGATTTGAAAAGAGTTTAGAACTTTTCGTTTTTTCATTAGAATTGTTCGTTTGCTTGCAATTTAAAAGTTAATTAAATCGCCTAGTACGTCTCTTCGAATGTACTCGTATAATATTTATAAAGCTGACATTTTGCTAACCCTCCTCATTTCTAAAAAAATTCTATATCTAAAGTAAAGCCGTTAATATTACGAGTGCCGAGATTTTCATTTTAAAATTTTCGCTCATGAGCACTTATTTTCCGACCGATTAAAAATTTTTATGCAAAATACAATTTTTGTTTAAAATTTCTGTAAAAATGATGACTTATCAAATTTCTTTCACTCTAGTCGTTGTGTTTGGAGTTATTGTGTTTATAGAATGCAGATATATAGACCAATAAACAGTCTACCGTTCAAAAACTGATTCTAAATTTGATATACACAATTTAGATGCTAAATCTTTGAACCAAATTTGATTTCATCTAGCTCTGTTAGATTTACAGTTATTATATTCATTTTTACCTGGACATTAGGATCGACTTTTTTAAATGGGCAAACGCTCAAAATTTTAAGAAATCTGCAAATTTGTCTGAAAGATCGAATACCGAATTTTATCCGTTTAAGATTAAAGGGTTTTGAGTTATAGTGTTGAAATGCGCAGAAAGACATAATTTCAAACCTACGTTTTTCGAACTTAAAAAGGTTTAAATATGAAGATCCGTCGAAATTCTCTACTTGAATTTTCGATAATTACAATACTCTCTCTTTCGCATAAAGGGTAGTAAAAACAATAAGAAACACATTGAACATCTTATTATTTATGTCTGAGTTAAAATTGATTAAAATAAAAAGATTCAATCAAATTTTTTGCAATGCACAACCATTTTTTAGAAGTGTGAGATAGAAGTTACATATCTATTTTTTAGGGAAAAGTTGTAATTAGTTATTAATCTTGCCCTTTACGCAATTATCATAATTATTAAACGATTACAAAGTATCTTTGACTCAAAATCTATTCTACTAAAAGTCATGCATTTTGATAATATTTCCTTCTTTACTATAACGATGAAAATGTAAATGAGTATTCTGCAAAGAAAAAAGAAATCAAATTGCAATTTATTAAAATTGGATAACAGAAGAAAAATGTTTGCTAACCTTTCACTTATTACGATTAACAAACGGCTAGATCTTATTGCTTTTTTACATCTCCAGAAAAGTTTAATAATATAAAAGTATCGTTTTAAATTAATACTCAGATCGAATACTTAATTTTGAATTCGGTCAGATGACGAGGACGACATCAGTGTTAGATCCCTCTTCACTTTCGAGAACTTCACAGAAGAACAGATTAATGTGAATCATATTTCTTATATCGTGGTTCTTCTGCGGAATCATGCTTCAAAGGTGGAGTCCTACGACATCAGTGATTTATCTTATCAGGTTATCACGGTCTTTTGCATCTCTAGAAAAATCCTCTTATGCTAACAATTTCGTATATTGTATTTTTGGAATTAACAACAACGACATAAAACACACCCTGAAAAGTAGTATCATGTTGTAGTAATAGTTTTATACAAGTCATTTGCAATTTTGAAATTATGTACTTGTTATCAGGTTCAATTAACCATAAAAATTAAATTGATACTTGCTGTCAGGTCAAATTTGTAACAAAGTAAGCATCAAGTGTAACGTGGTGTGTAAATTTCAGTTCACTTCTTTAAAATTTTTGTTTTCAGAAAAACATAATTAATTTCACCGGAATATTAAGAATAGACCATTGCTTGCTAAATGGGGTTATATATTCATTCACTTCGGTCTCTTACAAACATAACTTTTCGGAATAATTTCAAAAATTATGCATTTTAATTTTTGTTATTCAATGCTTATTTAATCTGATATTTATGTTAGATTTCATTTTAGAAAATTCTTTAGTAAAATACCATTATTTTAGCAAACATCTTTTTTTTTTATCTTTTCGGATTCTTCTGAATTAAGGATTGTTCTAAATTTTAATAAATGTTTTAAATGAATATGGAAGAATTCCATTGAAGTTGATATATCAAATTGTAGGATTAAATTCTTTTGCAGAGTAAAATAAATAGAAAAATACTTTGATAGAAAAAACTTGATTGTTTAAAAAGCTTAGAATTCTCACAAAAGTAACGGAACAAAATCAAATTGATCAATTGTTTTTCATGTAGCTCCAGGCTTTACTGGCCGATTTATTTTTGAATTGGTAAAAAAAAAACAAATTAAAAGAAATTGTATGAATAATTTATTCAGTGGTGTGATGCAAATTTAAAAATATTTAATGAAAATCAGCATGCTCAAAGTTTTGCTCTCAATAAATCTATGTTACATTAAGAGAAAAAAATAATGATTATAATCGATAGTGGGATATTCCTAAGGAAGCTAGTGGTCTCTTTTATCGCATAGAAAAAAAGTGAATCCATTTAGGATATATAATAGAGTTAGATCTGATACAGGAAGATTAGTCTTCATGATCAAATCTCGAAGGGTTTGTGCGATTAGAATATCCGGCCCCTTAAGGAAATTTTAAAAATGTCATATGAATTAGATTTAAGGAGAAGAAACTTCTTTTATTCTGCTGTTACCTCTCTCTCAAACATAGGAAGGGCCTCTCTGACCTTGTGGTAAAGTTTTAGCTATACAGCCGGAGTGCTTCGAGATCCGATACCGCTGAAGAATAGTCATGTAAGCGGTCAGGTGCATGCGAAATACATTGGGACCACACGTCCTCCTGCTGGTCTAGAGTGGAACTTTGAAGAGGGTGGGGTGTGTGCCAGAACAGGTATCGTCCTCATCATCTTCAAAACTATGGGGAACGTTCCCAAAATAGCCATAGTGTTTCTTTAAAAATAGACGTTAATATAATGAAACAAAACTAACTCTCAAACATAGTTCCAACATGTTTACATATTGAGAGGTTAAGAAATTTAAAACTTTACTTCCCTGCAATATGCTTCAAGTATTGAGATTTGTTCATCTAGGGAAAATCATCAAGAATTCACAGTGACTTGTCAAGTGATAGTGTAACGTAGAGAGAAAGGAAGGAAAAAACCATTTTATTATTACGAGAGATATTGGGTTTTCATAGTTACAGTTTCTACGCTGGTTAATATTAGTTCTTGCGTACATCCAACCACCCTGCCAACATTGAACGTAGCAATATCGACAGAATTTGTTGTGGCTGACTGCAAAGCAAATCTTTAGCAAAGTCTGCCAATAACAAGACTGATTCACGAATTTGACCCCTCGATAGTTATATTATTTATGATTTTTCTGTTTGAATTATCCATATGAACTTAATGAAAATGATTGACAATAATAAATGAAACTGTAATTCTATATTTATTGACAAGTAACTATACATATCATTCTCTTAAAAGCAAATTTTAACAAATTAAATTAGTTGATGTTGTCCAGCATAAATCATGTGGGATTGTTTTACATTTGTATTCGAAGCAATGAAATCTTTACCAGGTTGCGCATACCATTAAACAAGGAAATTTTACATTAAATGCTGACGTCATTTCTTTAGTAGAGGTATAAAAGTAATTCGGCAGGTTATTCAGTACTATCATTTCTTGTTTTCTTTATAATTATGGCATACGAGTTCGATGAAATTCAGTTTTTGAAAATTGAGGGGAGAGATTGGTGGCAGAGCATTAAAAGAATTCCTTTGAAGTTATTGGATCAGGATTTTGGGAAGGAAGTTCAGTTCGAAGATCTTGTAGAATCTCTCACGGAGTCGACAGCATCAGATGACGAAAGTTCGTCAAAGAAAGACAAAGTGTATGATATTGATAACTTGAAGTTGAAGGAAGACGTTATAAAAGAGTCCGGTTATTCCAAAGTGAAGTTTGGAGACGACTTTTTTGAAGCAGAAATATTCTCTCGTCAGTTTGATAAAAATGATTTCGTTGCGAGAATCGAAAAGGGATTCTTGATTATCGCCGGATGCCAAAAAGAAAAAGTGGAAGGCGATGGCACGCTGTGGAGGCATTTCGAACGTCGTTACATGCTACCGTACGACTGCCATATTACTGATGTTAAACATCAACTGAAGGTAGAACATATTGAAGGAGGAATCTCCGTCAGAGTACACAAAAAGCCTATAGCTTCCCCAGGTAAGAAGAAGCATTGATAAGAGTTGCAAGCTACCACTGAACTAAGTATTACGTCGACATTGGCTTTCATTATTTACGCGTGAATTCTATTCTAGAAGAGAAATTGGAACGCTGTTGGCATATGTAAAATGTATTCCTCAATTTTTTAGTAAACGGTTAATGTATCTTGTAACAAGATCAAAATAAATATCGTTCTGAATTTGCTTCGATCTTTATTATTGATATCTTATATTTGAATTACGCTGAAACATATGAATTTGGAAGTTCTATATAGGACAGTAGAAACTTTCTACTCAAATTGATTCTTAGTGTAGTTTAAAAAAACTTGATCGCCATAAAAAATGTTCTTAAAGTACAAAGAGTAATTATTTCTACAATGTTATAAATTCTCCTTCATTAAATAACCGGGCCTAGTTATTCAGTTTGGAATTCCAGGCCTATAGGAACTTCCAAGTCATTGATAAAAAGAATAGCAGAGAGGAGTTAGAATGACAATCACGTTTATCTTCTTGCATTCGAGAAAAGTAATTATTCACTTAATAGAAAGATTTGTTTATAATTCTGAAAAACACTATTTTAAGTTTCGAATTTCTTTGAAATTTGAATATAGAATTTTTTACTATTCTATTGGCGGGAGTTTTTAACAATTAAAATTGGAAAATAAATAAAACGTTAATAATGCATCTCTTTGAATGGCGAGTGAAAGACTCGATCCGAATGCAAAGGGTAATGCGTTGACCGCCACTCTGAGTTTCTATGTAATCTATATGGGCCCACAGGTTATCGATTATCCCTCTTCCAAAGGCAGTGAAGGTGTTAATCTACTGCTGCTAACTTGTTGGAATTGAATATATTCTTTTATGTCCTTCGAATAGGCGACAATGAGAATAGAGCTTTCCGATTTTTTTCGATTAACGAGTCTTTAAACTGCTGGCCAATTATCAGCTTTTCCCTTGCGCGACAGCACAAATTTTAGATAATTAAAAGCAATATCGTATCGCTTTTATACTCTTGTAGCGCGACATACTTGATGGATATGATTTTTAATGTAAACAGTTATTAAAAAGGCTCACAAATCTTGTTTACCAATTCTGAAAAAGAATGAAATAACTTTGGGAGGTTAAAACGCAAGTTTTAATACATAGTCACAGTTTTAAGATTGTGGTATGGTGTCTTTAGAAAGCGTGCGAAATGTGTGCTAAACAGTCGTCACCTTGAATAATTGCACGATGAACAGCGAAATTCTGCTTGAGAACAAATTCAATAATCGTTTTGCAGGATTCATATTTAAATATTGTTGATTTGTATACTTTCAAGGAAAAAAACTATATTAAAGGGAAGAAAATAACTAATGTAGTGTGCATCTGTTAATGTTTCGGTTTTCTGAGAATTGAGAAGATGTTGGATTTTATGTAATCTGAGGGTAAAGCAAGATGTTTTTGATTATTTTATAAATGATTAGGTAACTTTATCAACAAAAAGCAAAATTGCCGGAGCTTTGCTGCAAAAAATTAATTGGTCGCTATTTCTGAGCATCACTTGTTCGTGTTTTTGTCCTTCCTCTCACGTTTGTAAATACCCAAATATTTACTTCACAACGAATAAATCCCTTACAAGACTCGTCAAAGGACAACCTAAAATGGTAAATTTTTGAGAAAATGTTTAATTTATTATTCGCAGTTCAACATCTAGTCTGATTACCATAATACAGGATCCATCGTTTTCACATTCTTGTTGGATAATGATTTTCATAGCGAAAACTTTCATTGATTTTTTAGGCATTACAACAAACTTCATTTTTCTGAGATTCATAAGCATTGAAAGAATTCTTTATACTCTCTTATACATAAATTTCATCACTTTTTGGATTGCGAAAGATTAATAAGACTGTAATAGATTCAGATGTATTCTTTTATTCACTAAGTATTCGCCAGTTTAATTCTTTAATAATAAATCTGATGGGGGGGGGGAAGAAATCATTTGTAAAAAGTGATATTTTATAATATCGAAGAAATTAATAGTATAAATTCTTTGAAAGGAATATAACTTATGTATTCAGAAATATTGCGAGATACTTCAGTGGATTGATGATTATATGAAATGCATATGGGCTTAAAAATGTACTTTTCTACGCAAAAATTAACCGAAAAAAAATGATTGACCAGAATATTTATAACGGAAATATCTCAAAACTATAAATGTACGTATTATATATTAATCGCCTTTGGCAACTAGTTGTTTCATTGAGGATATTAGTTGTATTTAATTTCAGTTTAATCCCTTAGATAAAATATTTCTATAATTCCGTCACTTGTCACCTTTTAAAGCTGTATTATTTTTATTCTTGGAGATCAGTTCCATGACATCACAGCTCTATTAAAAACAAAACGTGCGAAATATCTGTCTTCAAAAATTCACAGCGTAATATCTTCAATTTTTTATTTCTCTTGCAAACTACACAGATATACAAATTCTATTTTGATTTTCAATAATGAAAAAAAAAAATCACGCGATGGAATAATGAATAAAGCAATGCAAATTGTAAAATAAAAATGAAATTTGTTGTTGAACATTAAATAAATTTTTTAAAAAAGATTCTAAAACTGTGAGAAAATTTGCGCGACTATTAAATTTGTAATATTAAAAAAGTAATTGTTGTAAATTTTGAAACGTTGTAAAAATTATAATATCTTGAGAAAATACCAAAACTCAGTTTATTTTTTTATTAATTAAAATAAAAAAAATCGCTCTAAGGTGTACATTTTTATCTTCCAAAATATATAGTATGTAAAATTTGATAAATGTAGGTCAAACGGCCTGAACAATGCAGCACCAACACACACACCATTAGTGGTAAAGATATATTTCTAATTACTTTTGGTCTGATGTTAAACTATTCTACAAATAATAAATGTATCTTAGGTAAACATTAGCAAATCAGGGTGGAAAAAAATCAAACATATAGTCCACAAATCAGTGAACGATAATATTATAGGTTTGATTGATCTGTTTCTTCTCAGTTCGTTTAAATTGTATCAGATTCTGTTTTCTGTGCTTAGCGAGTATTAGACATTCTGACTAGAAATTTTATATACGTGTCCATTCGTCTGTCTTACCACTACTCTCCTAGTAATAATTTTTTTCTTTTTTTCTTTCAATAAAACAATTTTCAAATCATGTAAAAATGCAATTAGCAAATAACTTCCTAATATACAAACTATGACAGTAATGAATCAAAGAAATGTCATACATTGAATGCTCATTGATTATTATTAAATATCAAACATTTTGTCCCGGATATTATAAAATAACATTAATGTAGCATATGAGATCTTTTCTATAGTAATCTTCTATGCAGACTTATTGCGTTGTGAATATGCATATAGTGAATTATTCTAACATTCCGCTATAGTTCTCACCAAACAAGGATCCAACAAACTGAGCAAATATTACCCAGCACTGAGTAAACAAATTTAATTGGAAACAGATCAGTAGACGCTTATCAATTAACTAAATATATTTATCCAAGAATTCGTCTTGAAAAATTAGGCCGATGTTAAAGATGTGAGTAAATTGCTTTCTTGAGAAAGGTCATCGTTAAAATTCTTAATGTAATCTAGAAAAGTGGTAAAATGGTAAGACAACGTCGTTGTTGTTTTCGAATAAATTAGCTATTCTTAGAACGCATTTTGAAGAATGTTTTAAGAATGTAATTATAAGTTTTCAATAATTATATTCTTCTATTTTTTGCTTCTATTAAAAATTATGAAAATAAATAATTTTTATAATTACTGTGAAAGCTGAATTTTTAGTTTATATAATATACTTTGTTGGAAATTTTTCAAAACTCAATTAAAATGTTATTTTTTTCCTTTTAAAAATATTTTGCTATCCTTAGACAATGTAAGTAAGAGTAAATATGGCTATGGATATAAAGGAATCACATGTTTTTTGGAAAAGTAGTGAATGTTTAAAGTCGACTGAAAACCATTTCTGAATCATAAATACGATCCTTAAGGTGGGTTCACACGAGGCTTTTTATTGTCCGCAAACATTGTCTCTCTGCTGTTGTCCCGGCATTGTCCCCGTGTGAACATTTGAGACAACGCGGACAATGTTTGTCCCGACGGGACAATCATTTGCCATTGTCCCGTTGCGGTCACGTGATTTTACAAAAGTAGGCGGGATCTTCTATTGCGGACAATAATAAGCCTCGTCTGAACCCACCTTTATTTAGGTTATGATCACGTTATATGAATATGTAGAAAAAACATGAAAAATGCAATTAAACAAATATTCAGCCATTCAGCACTTGGTGTTTTTTCAAGATTATATAAATGTTTCATTTAGCAAAGTCATTATTAGTTGTAGGCCGTTATAGATTAAAAAAGATTATTAAGTATTCATATTTAATTAAATATTATTCAAACAGAACTCTTTCGCTTTTCCTGTTTTTCTTTCATAACGTTGTATACTAAATCAAACTGGATATTGCAGAGACTCAAACTCAAATAAAGCAATTTGAAGCAGTATTTTTGTAAGGAATTAGTTTTTTGAGACCCTATTAAGTAATATTAGGAGCCCGATTGCGTTTTCATCTCTACGAACCCGAATCGGAAAAGATTAGATTTCGAACCGCTATTACCATGTATTTAGTTTTCTGGCCTATCTTTGGAATGGAGTAAAAATGAGTGTTCTTGTGTCTTATGACACTTGCCATGGACAAGCTCGCTGTTACGAAGACTGCAGTTTAAGCCAATAGGGAGAGTCTCTTGTTTTAGTAGCTCCAACTAGGGCCAAGAGTATGATTTTGCTACTCATGCATCACTCAGTCGCTTGCACAACTCATTTTTACAGGAGGGCACATTCACACATCTCGCAAATAGAATAGAGGAAGAGCAACCATGTCCGAACCAAGACTCGAAACCGTGATGCCAAGATCACAGGGAAGACGTACTATCCTTATGCCAGGGCAAAGTAAGCAGATACTTCGTGCATCCATTAATCGCTTCCTATAGGCTTGTCAGGTTCGTGCTGATTGTGTACTATTTTTCCTCGCTTATCACGTAATTTTCAGGAGCGGACCAGTGTTTCTGACTTTTCAGTCGATCTTATTAAAACAAACCATGTCTGCAGGATTAAAGTGAACAAGTGATACTTCACCTATGTGTTTTACAGTAGGTTCCATTGAGTTCATTCTCTTTGTAATTTTTTCGTTCATATTTATCACTTGAGTTTTTGGAATAAATGTGTAATTTATGTATTTTTTCCCACGGGGATACTTTTTATGGTTGAGGCTAATGAGTGCCGCTTAATAACTGAATTGCGTTTGTGCAGCATTTTATTTTGCGATTCTTGCTGTATTTAGGTTTTAATATTTTGGGATAGTTTATTAATGTTGCTATTGTCCTGCAATTTTACTTACTGATTTACTTTATTTCAATAATTGAAATAAGGAAAATATAAAAAAGCTTACGTTCAATATTTTAATAAAATACGCTTAAAAGATTGAAAGTACAATCTTAGATTTACAAATCGAGAGAATCTTCTTGAATATTCTGAAAACAGATAATATTTACACAATGTTACCAATAAATATTTCTGGTCGTTTATTTATTGTGTTTAATTAATTTTTAAACCTTATTTCACATGCCTCAAATGAATGAAAGAAAAGGAAATAAATGTAGGAATTGAATTGTCTGCTGCATAAAAGATGTAGCTCCAATGTTTGTCCTAACGTTACTCAAGGGATGGGACTGTTACATTGGAATTTAGAATTTTTAGATGTTTTTCATGATTTTCTGCAAATTTAAATAATTAGAGTTACCTCCTTTTTGCAGCAAACTCTTCAATTTGATTTCTTTTCAACGTGACAATATCATGAATACTTATAAAGCTTATAAAAATATTGTCATTAAACTGGTCTTATACAATGCTGTCAACATCTTTCAAAATTGGATGTTCACAAAAATTGTTCAATTAGATAATTCACAGACCATGTGGCGAAATTTCAATCTACATGTCTCCAATGTCTAGCGTTATACCTTTGCATTGAAAGGTGTTCCGACGAATATTATTTCTTCCATCGACGTTGAAGAAAGTTTTCAACTTTTGGAGCAAGTCATTCTTTTGTGCGATTGATCATTTTGATTGCGGTTGATCAGGTAAATAATTTTTACTTTTCCTATATTTAAATTTCATATACGAAATTACTATTTTAGCTTTAAAATCAGATTTTACTTCTTCGTACATGAAATATACAAAAAAAGTAATTTAGTCATCAAAAATTCGAGTTCTAGATTTTGATGAATATTTAAGTTACAGATATCCGTAAGTTCGAAAAATGCATCATTGAAATTATGTCTGTCTGTCTGAGAACATGATAACTGAAAAGAATTTTGGTCGAATGAATGAAAATTGCGTGATTTTTATGTTAAGTTTGTAAATTTCGGCCAAATATTCAAAGAAATCTATTCACAGAAACTGTGTCTCTTTTTCTGCCCAAATAAAAGTGAATTCGAGAGCACTTTACGAGAAATCGTAAAGTGATGGATAAATAGAACACTAACTCAGAATTTAAAATTAAAGATTCTTATCAAATTTTAAAGAAAATTTAGAAGTGTACCAAAGCATTGATCGTATGTCAATTGATGCCTTCTCACGAAACGCAGTAACTCAAAAATACAACAACTCAAATAAATTAATATCTGACGTGACTACAATATCAGTTTTATGTCAAATTTAATTTTAGATTTTGGAATAAAAGGCGCCTATTTGGTATATAAAGGTTCATATTCGATCTTCGGATAATTGTTTTTAACACGAGCTAGGGATTTTAAAAAGTCTTCGTCTTGTAAATAATTTTTGACAAACTAAGCAAGACTTTATCCAAGTTCCTCAAATTCCTGTGGGGTAAGGGGGAGATAAAATTTTTATTAGAGTATGCGAGATAGTGTTTTTGGGGGGAGTGGGGTATCCTCCTCACTAGTTAAGCTCCCTTTATGTGTGTGTGTGTATTCGTGTTGGAGAAACTAAACATTCTTCTCCCATTGAATTGTTTAAAATTCATGGAAGCTTTCAAATGTTGGTTCAAATTTAATTGTGTCAAACATTCAGCAAAAGTATAACAAAAGCTCTTAAATTTGCAAATGTCACTTGACTCAGATGTTCGAACCACGGCTTAATGGATGTTGTAGAAACGTTTTTAGGTGTACTAAAATTTCGAAGTTTTAATGAATTTCATTGCAAGCCTCTGGAATCAGGATTCCTACATTTTAGCGCGTATTAACATGTAGAAATTATAATAATGCTTTGAGAATAGGAGTCTTATTTTGGGCTGATTAATAGAATTAGGGATGAAGTATCCAAATATAAGATATCTCAAAGCAAACAGCTTAGGAATTTTAAAGAGAGTTCAAAACGATATATAAAGACACGGTAAAAAAATAAAAGGTGACAGCCAACTTCAGTCTATCATCCTTTATTGTACAATCGTAAGAAAGATGTAATTTGAAGAGAAAATTGACATAACGAGTTTTGAATCAAATATGTAATCAGGTGGTTTCCATATACTAAAATCAGAACAAACTTCAAAATTTTCAATGACAGTAGCCATTTTCATCATTACATTTTAAAACTATATTAAGAGTTATTCCCCAAAACCAAGTTTCACTAGCCACGTTTTGATATTATAAGTTAATAGCCTTTTGAATTTTTTTTTCCTCCTTAAAAATAACGTAGTTATTGTCCTAAATACTTTCAATATGAAAATATAATGCATTCTACACATTTTACTTGTAATTTATCAATAAACTTAATTTTTAATGTGCAAAAATTTTTAAAATTAATGTATTTAAATTTTGGTATAAATCGGAGGGCGTACAAAATTATGAAATTGTAAAGCTTGAGCAAAAAAAGTCCTTTTTATGTTCTTATTTTGAATGCTACAAGTTTAAATACAATTATGTCCATTTTGTTTTTCTTAACACTTCCTTATATCTACTTATTTGCAACTTCGGAACAAATCGTTTTATAACAATAAAAAAAAAACTCCTTAACAATTTATCCTAGCTATCAAATTAAATATTTTAGACATACGAGTTATTAAATTGTTTAACGATTTTCCTATAAATGCTTTTGTTGTGATTTTTATTCATGTTTCTCATAAATTTCGGATCCTTTTCATACAGATCTTATTCAGTAAAGCAATCGATATTTCTATTATTTAAGTGTCACATAAAAAGTAATAAATAAAAGTATCTTTGCGAAATTAGATTGAATCCTGAAGCGGATACACAGAGCTCCTTGAAAACTCGTAAAAGTGAATTAGATGCTTCTGGAAAATTAAAAGACCTTCCATAACAGGGGACATAAAATGTTTTCGGGCAATTAAACCTAAGTACTTGTCTCATGGCAAGTGTTAAAAGAATTCCTCTTCCTAGCCCACGTAATTCATGTTCTTTGTTAAGCCCGTCATCAAATACTTCAATCGAATTTGCTCCTTAATTTTATTTAAATGAAAAAAAAAAATTATAAGTTAGAATAAAGAATAATCTGTCAGTTATGACTTTCGGAGATTTCTGTAATAATTACTAAAGATTGTTTTATGTGCCATAAAGTGCAAGTAATTTTTTATGTTAATTTAAATTTTTCCATGTATGTGATTCTATTCCTTTTTGTTTGGCATTTAATATTCCAGAAAGTTATGATATACTACACAAAATTAAAAAGAAAACATTTGTTTACATTTTTTAGACGATTACTTATAATTTCCTGGAAATTCTTTAGCACATTTTCCGATTTTTAGTGTCTGTAATTTGGATATATTTGAATATAACAGGACAAGGGTTTAATAGATAGCAAAATTGAAACAAAAGAGTTTTTAGCAGTCGCATAAGTAGGAGTACTTGTGAAATGATTCGCTTTCAATGTTCATAAACTATATTATGTCTAGCTGTTCAGCCAAAATTGTAAGATGGTCTCCTTGGATTCTTAAGGTTTTAAATTTCACTAATTACAAAAAGACCGATTTAAATAAATGGTATCCCATTTTTATATTTATTTTATATACTATGCGTTTAGCATATATTTGCAATTTAACAAATAAATATTGAAAATTATAGCAGTTGTATTTTGCATAGAATGTACGGTATATGTATTGCTTAAATAGGAATGGTTCATGTTGAATTTTTCAATGAAATAAGATTTCCTTTTCATATATTTTTAAAATTAATTGTTGACAAGTAACTCCTTGAGAACTGAACCATCGTAAACAAGAAGATGGGCAAGAGAAGGTCATTAGCAAAAATGGTCAACTCATGTATGTGCATATCATATGGGCAAGATAATCACGGTTTTTGATACAATTCTCACTAGCCAATTTCAATTGAGAATAATTAAAATAATTTTTTAATAGTAAATTTAGAAATGATTTTTCTTTGACCGAATTTCAATATAAATTCAGGGCAACCATAAAGTGCGAAACAAAAGTAATCCTAATACAATTGATGTAATTTTTTAAAATAATTTCCTTAAATGTTTATTTATATGATATTATCCCTGCAGCTGGTTAGATCCGTGTATGGCTGAAATTTTATGAACTGGAATTAGAACACCATTTCCAAAGAAATTCGATACTTAAATAGTTGTAAGTATTACTCGAAACTAATTCGAAATTAAAATAAAGATTAAATTATTAAAATAAGATAATTGTTGAGTGAATTTATGGATAACAAAGTACATATAGCTTTCGCATACGCAGTAATCCGCATTAATCTCAAAATAATAAACCAAAATCCTTTTGCAATGTTCAGATTCTTGAAGCATAGAAAGCCCAAGATATGTGATATTTATACAATTTCTCTGTATTCTAAGATGATGTTCCGTCTCTTTTTGACTGAACACATTTGCAGATGTTTTCACTGTTATTAATTGGTTATTTCTTAATTGGAGATTAGAAACTTTATTCTAAAAAGAATAAATTATAGATTTTATTCGATTAATTTACTCTTGTAAAAATTTCTTAACAGTTTTTTAGTTATTTTTTATTTTCTCTTATTAATGTATCTATGTGGATAATGTTTAATTTTTTTATAAATAATGCTTTCGACTACGTTTAAAAATCAACGTCAGCTATAAAAAAATGGCTATATTTGTCGATTTATTGAAACAAAATCATACAATGTAAATTATTTAAGCAAAACTGTACAACAACTTTCGAATGTACACAAAATAGACCGGTTAGTTTCAGAGCATGTCCAGCACTTTTTTCTTGGGGACATTGGAAAACTTGATTTCTTTGCAAAGCAATTTTCTAAAAAAATTAGACTGTGGAAATTTTTCTCATACAAAATTGATTTAGATATCTCTAAAGATCTTCTTTCATTTTTTCAGCCCCTCTATTATTTTGAAAGTTTCTATTCGAACTAGTTTGAAGATCCCTTTTAAACACCGTGCTTAAAACTTATTAAATACCCTTTAAGTTAAGCGATTTCGTGTGAGGTAAACTGTGCAGTATTTGTTATTTTGCTCGGAATTATCCACTACAGAACTTGTTTATTCAGCAAGTCTAAAAAATTCTATGATTTAATTAAAAATGTTAAATGAGACAATACTTGCAAATGGAAATTTTTATCATTGCTTTCTAAAGGAGATACCTTTAAAAAACCCTCGAGATATGGCATTCTAAAGAAAGCATCAATTATTTTCAATGTCCAAGAATTTTAGGATAGTGATTTGAAACGTAAGGCGCACATACACATCTTTTCCACAAACAGGAAAGCGTCCTAAAGAATGGGGAATCCCTCGCTATAAGTCATTGAAAACCGCTATGCCCGAAATTGATAATTGCAAGGAATCTCCCGATTTTTCATTTCTTGTTTCTTTTTCGGAATTTAACACTTTTTAATCTATGAATTCAAAGCTATTTAATAAAAATCTGTTATAAATTTTAGGAAATAGTAAGAAAATATTAATTTCATAAACTTCATAAAATTAAAATAAGATTGCTTTCAAACATCAACAATTCTTTGGAATGTTAGATTTTAATCTATGACCATTCTTTATTTAAAAAAAAGCGGAAGTTGTAGAAGCAATGCCTATCATTTTGTAGACTTACTTTTTGGTTAAAACAAAAAAACCTTAGAATTCTATATGCAGTTGTAAATTTATGAAACTCACTTCATTAAGAAGATTTAGTCTACATAATTTTTAAATATAGCTAAAACTCGCGGCTGAACCTATCCTTTTCGATAAGTAGTGGCTAATATTCGGTCAGTCGCATTTTGCAACGGTTATACGTTTTCTTCCGATTATTTCTTGCTGCAGGATTATCATTCCTCTTATTCAAGTTGCTTTTGCATTTTAATATAAAATAACTTTTTTTTCGAGTATATAAGGAGACCTTAGAAATAAACATGTATGTTCTAGCTACTCCTAGAGTATAGCATCTAGCATTGGTGATAATCTAGCATTTTTGCTCATATTTTTGATGTCAGGGAGGGTCTCTTTTAGAAGTATTTTCTTCTGTATTCGGTGATAGCTTTGAGATAACAAGCCAGTGTTTCTGTGTTACTATTTTAGAAATACATTTCACATCCTCAAAGTATGTTTAAATTATTCAGTTTAGATGGGAATGGAGAAAACGCCATTATACTTCTCTATCAGTTATGATAAAATATTATCTAGCATACTTTCTACAAAGTTTATTAAGAGAAAATAAAATACAGTTACAATGTTACTGTCTTATCCTATTGGATTCTTAATTATAAAAACCGTCGGAGTTTGCTTTTATTACTGTTCTAATATTAGCGTATTTTCTTTTGCAACAGTAATCACAACTGTAACGTATACATTTTAACGTTTCTGTTTGCAAGATTTCAGCTTAGAGAAAGTGAAACATGCATTAACGAAAGTATTCTAAAATGTTACCTTTTAATTGGTTTGCTAGTATTGTAAGGAAATTGGCAACTGTTATTTGGATTTACTACTAATGATTACTTACTAAGTTGCCATTTTTAAGTTTCGTTCAAAATAAGAGTGCCAAGATTTTCACGTTTCTAGAAAATATTCCACTAGTATAATTAAGCTTTTCTGGAAGGATTCAAAGAAAAATGAATTTCAGAAGTTATAAGCGAGTGTTGAAGAATTCGTATAATCTTTTTTTATTTATTATGAAGTTTGTGATAAAAGATTTTCATTGGTAAGAAAATTAATAAAATATAAAACAATCGTTTGGGTGATTTCTGTTTTCATTAGCTGCTATTAAATTTGAATGCATTGGTGAATTAACTTGGATATTAAGCTGAAAAATAGTGTTTTGTTTATTTATCATATATAGAAGTGTTAGAAATGCCAGAGTCCTTGTTTAGGAGTATCGCCTCTTCTCCGTGATCTGGACTACTTGGGTTCGAGCCCTGGTTTTGACATGGTTGTTCCTTATCATGTGTTCTATCAGTGAGGTGTCTAAAAGAGTCCCTCTAAAAAAAGGGATTGCGAAAGCGAGTGTGTGACTGTCATCTTCATATGAGCTAGAAGTCAGACTTCTGCCCTCGGGTACTCAAGGGCCTTTACACTCAGAAACTATTGTACGGAATTGGGCTTAAATTGCTGACTTCGTCAGTGGACTTGTGTACAAGTGCCATAAGTAACAACAATAACAACAAGTGTAAGAAACAATAATCCTAGTGTCTTTTTACTTCCTCATATACAAAGTATTGTATACGAGGATGTATGCAATAAAAAATATACCCCCCGCAAAAAAATCGAACTTGAGATTAAGAAAAAAATTCCCATTTCTGATTTAACTGAACCAAATATATAAATAAAAGTGAATAAATAAATCTATGCGCACGATGTATCAAATAAAGTTTGATCTTGGCGGATAAAATTCCGCATGAGGCTTTTTGAATCAAAATCGTAGATTTCTATCGAATTTTAAAAGAAATTCTCACAAGAAAACGTGTCTGTCTATCCGGGTGTAAGGGAACGAGATAACAACAAGATGTAAGATTAAGAAGTATTAAGTAAGATAATTAAGTAACAAGATTAAGAAGAGAAGTTTACAAAATTTGGGACACAGAATGAACATGTAAAGTGTAGATCGGTATTAAATTTTAAACCAAATTCAGTATTTCCGCACATTTGGAAAGGCACACCTCAGAAATGAAACAAAATGAAAATGAAACACCTCAGACAAATAACCTCATAAAAAAGGAAATACCTCAGACAAATGAAATTTTATACCGATTTGTATCGTCTATTGTAAAATGTTTAACAAATTTTGAGTCTAATTCGTCAATCTGTTGGTTGTCTATAGACGTATACGTTTGATGCTATAATCCAAAAATGCATTAACTTAAGTAAATTAGAATTATGATCTTTTTTCTACAATCGTTATTTTATGCCAAATATTTTTTTAAAAAATTGTTGAAAGAAAATGCAAACTTATAATTATACTGAACTCCTCACTAACAATATATATTAGATCTGCCAGAAAGTTCTGTACGTTTTAGAATGAAACAAAGGAATACATTTTTTCATACTTTGGATAAACTTTATTAAATAATATAATTGCCATCATTATTTATGACTTCTTGCCAGCATGATGGCAATTTGTATATCCCATTTTAAAAATGTTTGTCCTGCAAGAAATTTTGTAAGGGCAGAAACAAGTGATAATCAGATGGTGCTAGGTCCGGGGAATATGGTGGATGCGACAGAATTTTCCAGACAGATTTTCCCTTTGACGAGTCCTCAAAGCAGCATGTCGCCTGGCATTGTCATGAAGCAGTATGATGTCCTTCCTATTGAACATCGCCGCCATCTTTTCTTGGAGTGCTGTTTTTAATTTATCCAATTGCTGACAGTACCTCTCCGAATTTAGCCTTTCGTTTGGTTTCAACATCTCAAAATGTATTGGTCCTCGAATGTCCCACCATATACACAACATTCTCTTGTTCAGGCTCAACTTCTGTTTAGAGGTAGAGGGGGCAGGTTTTCCGGGTTCACAATATGCCCTTTTTCTCATGATGTTTTCATAGGTAATCCACTTTTCATCCCCAGATATGATCCGGTCCAAGAAGGGTTCGATTTTGTTGCGTGCAAGCAGAGATGTGCATATGATGATTCGATCATTCAAATTCTTTTCACTTAACTTGTGTGGCACCCATCTCGAATACTTCCACACAAACCCTAGTTTCCGAATATGGTCGGAAATGGTTTGTTGAGCTGAATCAAGCCTTTCCGCAATCTTTGATGTTGTCAAAAAAAAAGGATCTTGCTCTAACATGATCATGGCAGTATCGTCGTCAATCAAAGATGGTCGCCCAGAGCGTGGCTTATCAGAAAGGTCGAAATCACATACATGAAATTTTTTGAACCATCTTCTGCATGTTCTATCAGAAACTGTACCTTCACTAAACACTTTCAATAAATTTCTATACGCTTCTGTAGCATTTCTTCCCTGTGGGAATTCGTACAAAATACAGTGGTGTAAATGAACTTTGTCGGTAGCCATGGGTACACGATCGCCTCTCACTTAATACTAACAAGAATGGACTTTGTTTTAGTTCATCTGCGACGAAAATGCGCATACATTGTTAGCGATCAAAAGAGAGAGCCAAATATGTGTCAGAGGAATATGCGCATACTTGTTGAAACTGATTGTAACCAGAGCGGACAGAACTTTCTGGTAGACCTAATACTATGTTTTCATCACTATATAAAATATAATACAACATGCTCATGTACCGGCTTCGAAAATAAAAATCAAAGTAATCCTGGAATGAGTGTACGAAAAAGTTTCGATGTGCCCAGCTCAGCTGATTATTTTTGATTTTACCATATATTCATTGAATGTCTTAGAAAAACTCTTCAAAAAAGTGTCAGGATTAAATCTGATTTGCGTTTAAATACACGTTAATATAAAATAACTTTAAACAAATGATTTCTGAAAGCACACTTTAGTTATTGGCATTGAAAATTAGAAATTTTTTCTTCTTTTTGTTAGTTTTAAAGTTATTATGTATTATTATACATATTATGAAATTTGATTTTTCAAAATTTGCTATAGAAGGGTTCTATTTATAGAGTATCAAATTGCAACCAAGTCAACCAATTTATTAAGTTCTGAAAAAACTTTAAAACTGTTTTTTACCGTTCATGCATACATTTGAGAAATTTCTAAGCATCAACATATCAAGGAGATAAACAAATCACGATGCTCTATCTTTATAAATATGATACAAATAAAATGAATTAAATTGCATAAAAATTTAAGACGAACATTTTGTTTTATAAAATTATGCATTAACCAGGCTTATTTAAACATAATAAAAATGACTTCACAGACGAGTTTCAGTTTAAATGGTTACCGATTCATCCCATTTTGGCGTATTATTTAACTTACCAGGTAAATGCTCTGAATTATATCTACTTCATGACCGATGCTGTGTCCAAAAGAAAAAAAATTCTATATCTGTGAATTTCGTTTTCTAAGATCTGGTCTAAATTCAAACTTTTTTTGTCACTTCCCATCCAATATTTTACTCAGATGTATAAGATATCGCTACCGAAGAAATGATACATATTTTTTGAATATGAAAAATTGATTGGGATTATATCAAAATATTTATTTAATTTTATTAAATAGTAAATAGGTTAACGAAAAAAATCAAAGTTTCCATATCTCAGTCAATTTCAGAAGTAGAAAAGTGGGCTAAAATAATAATAATTTTTTTTATCCTTTTGTTGGTAATATTCAGATGTCAAAAATAATACACTTAAGATGATCTACAGGACTTGATTCATGTATAAACATTTAACTTTGGTACGTTTTACCCGCCGAACCACTAGGGGGCTTTTTCTTCTTTAACTACATGGAACGCACAACCTATCAGAGTGCACCTAGTACAATATATGAAATGGATTTTTAGAGGCAAAATTATTTATTTCATTTCTAACAAAATGCATTTTTCCATGAGTCTTGCGAGATAAAATAATTTTTCTTATCTAAATTCAAAGATAAAATTTTGTTTGCTTTTTTTACTTCTGAATCATTAGCTCCTTTGATTGTGCCTAATCTTACAAACACTAATTGTTTGAATTTTAAAAATCTGACACTGATGTATTGCACTCCACGAATACCATAATCTCTAAAAAGTGTCGAGTTTCGTCTTTTCAAAGGGAACTCTTGTTTCCCATGCATAAAATATACTCATCAGGACTTAGTAACCAGTGCAAATGCGTGCCATATTTCCATAATTTGGATTTTTAAATTTTATCTAAATTCATTTTTACTTCCTCGTATAGGTAGTAAAAAGAAAATGCAGTAATGGAAAAACAAAAAAATAAAACTCGAGATTTTGACGAATCTTGATATATTAGACCAACCAGAGCTCGGAAAACACCTTTTTGGAAAATGTCCATCCATCCATATGTCTGTCGGTGATAAAGATAACTCAAATACAAAATGGTTGAAATTTAGTATACTTCTTGCTTCTAATTTGTAGATTTCCATCAAATTTTGAGTTAAATCTGCTCTGAGAAAGTCCGCCTGCCAGAATGCAAGTTAACGCGATAATTCCAAAATGAAAAGAACTACATAGATAAAATTTGGTAGGCAGGTTTAGCATCTGTAGATACCTATCAAACTTTAGAAATCCAAATCCAATTAGTAAACTTAGAAAGCCAAATCCAATTAGTATCTGTCGTTCTTAAAATGGATACACCATAATTCAAAAACACACGGGATTAAATATATATTTATTATGGAATTTTGAGATTAAAGCTGCAGCTTAGTGTCAATGTTTTGTTCAATCTGCCGAGGAAAACCAAAAATAAATTAGATTTGGGAATACTATTAACATATACCAGAAATTAATCGTCAAATAACTCGCCAAGGATGACCCGATACATTTAGTAAAAAAGCTTAACTCACGCCAACAGTTAATGTTTCGGAACTATTGAACACCAATACTGATAAGGTATCCTCAAGCATGTAAGTTTACAAGAGAGTATGCGAGGAACTTTTGGTAGAGCACACCCGCTGGTTAAAAAAAAAGCTTCAGTATTGAAATGAGTGGAATTTTACATTTATGGACAGTTGCTAGGCTTTATTATAATACTATACTGCTATTTGTAAATAATTAATAATCTATACATATTTAATAAATCCTTTGACACTTACCTTCTCAGAAGATAAAGTTTCTGTGACGGATTTCACTGCAGCCAATGTTGGATAAGCGTGTATAGATTTTTCCTGCCAGCAGCGGTTCAGGTCTTGACCCAAGATACACGTCCTGTGGAATTCAGATGGGATTATACGAGGTAAAAAATTGCTCATAAACACAGAAAATTATTTAAGAAATATTAATTACCTGTAGTTTCCGACATATACGCCATCAGGGTTAAGCATGGGGATGAACTTGAATGTAACGTAGTGTCTCAATATTTGGGCAACAGGGTTGTCGCTGAGAAGAAAATTTATCATACCTGAAACAGAATTTGTCACTTAATATAATTAGCTATTGTTTAAAAATTTCTGTTTAAATGATATTAAAAATACTGGCAGCAAGTTTTATTTAAAATGCTCAACTCAATAAAAAAATGCTTTTTTTAAAGTTTTTGTATATTTTTTTTTTCTTGAATTCGAATCGAGACTTTGTGAAATTGAAATACTGAGTGTCTGCCAGTCCATAATTTCAGACGCATGTTAATGCGATGACTCAAAACCGAGATGATACAGATAAATGAATTAGTGCGTTCTTTTAGCTTATAAGGTAAATCGAATTTGAATCAAATCTGTCAAAGGATTGACCGCCTGTAGGTGTGTACTTTCACATACATAAAAACGAGATAATTTAAAAGTGATTTGATATATGAAATTTGGTAAATAGATTTAAATTGTAGATCTATATCAAACTTTCATTCAAATCAAAGATTTGACTATCTTGGTCGGTATTTTGGTAAACATGTAAATACGATCCCTTTAAAATGTAGGGTCCTAAATAAATGACATTTGGTTTATCAACCTGTTACTAAAATTGTACTTCCATCTCAAATTTTCTTTTCATTTTGTTGAAGAATATATGTTCCAAATTCATAATCAATTTCTTTCACAATGATATAGCATCATCATACTCCCATTTTTGGGATAATGAAAATAAAACATAAAACACTTTTATGACTATGACTTTGTCCAAGGTATGTAAGACGATGGAGAGGGAGGGAGATAAGATTTCCCTATGAGATATACAAGAGAAAGTTTCAAGGGGGCGACTTCCACTGTTTAGAATTAGTTAATTCATTCTAAAGCAAAGCAGTTTAAAGAGTTTTCCAGTATCTTTAGATATGAGTATATTTGTTTTATCTTTCCCAATCTGTAGAGCATGCAAATTTTTTGTCAAGTTTCATGTTACTGTCCGTAAAGATTTTAATATAAATTTCTGAGTAAAATAGCATTAGCTATTTTTTGTTATGTTTTTCAGTTTTAGAGTGGAAAGAAGATTGATTTTTCTTAAAAAAATGATATAAAGATAGGAAACCGTAAAAAATTGTTCAAAAATGAAATTCTTTGTGATAGATCATAGATATTAATGAAGCAAAAAAATGCCGTTTGGCACGATCCAGTAAGAGCCAAAAACGTGCTCGCCTGTCATAATTTTAAAAGAAAGTATTAAGAAGTTTCAGACATGTGCCGTACTAATTTATACCGCCTAATATGGCAATGAATGCTTAAAGTGTTATTTTGGAGGTAAAAATACATTGCAAAACAGAAAATTCTTTTATGGAAATATAATCTGTTTCATACTTTTCACTCCCAAGCCAAATTTCAGTCATTCTGAAGAATGCGTCAAATTTATATCCTTGTTAGATAATTATCATAAAAACCGTATAATAAACAATAATTATACTTATTGCAATTAAATTACAATACTTGCAACAATTGCTTAAATTGCAATAAGCCTAAAACTGCGTTTTGGAAAAGGTAGGAAATAAAAGAAAGGTTTTAATAAAGGTTAAAAGAAATTCTTAGTATTGCAATTGTATAATTATGAATCCTGTTACTTTTCGGACTACAAAGTGTTGACATTGGGAGTAGATGGATGACCTTTTGTCATTGTTACTTTAGATTTTAAAAAATGGGCAGCACTTTTCTGACTGACTTTAGGAACTAACTTTTTATTTTAATGGATTTAAAACAAGATGCTCATTACAGTATTATAAAAATAACAAAATCTAGATAAACTGTTCAGTTGGCTATCCAAAATAATATAAGACTGCTCATATCTGGATGTTAGATGAGATACGAGAGAAAATGCAAGCATCTGTTTTGTATTTAAATAGAAGTGGAAAAGAAATGTTTACTAAAAAGTTATAGATTTTGTTCATTAATCTAAATATGAAATGTTAAAATTGTTTAATTAGGCGAGGAATAAATTTTAAAAGCTACGCAAGTCATGAACAATATTTTTGATTAATTTTTTACACTCGTGTGTAAGTTAAGGATAAATTAGAGTCAAGCGGAAATCGAAGTCTAAAATTCATGTGTCAGCCATAAAAGGACTACTACATCTTCAAAAATCATGCGAAAATTCCAGAAAGCGACAAGATCACATCGATAACAAGTCACAAAGACGAGACTTTAAGAGAATGATCTTTAAGGAATACAAGCAAAGAAGTCTTTATAAATGTTTGCAAGCGCCTATAAAATTGTTTGAAGCGCTTTATAAGTCTTTCAGTTTCAATTACCGCATAATGACACAAAGGGCGCATTTAGATTATTCTTTACGTGGTAGAGCTATCGGTTGTTTGGAATATGGGCGTATTCAGCTTGAAGTATCCGAGGAACTTGGAATCGCCCAGTGTCATCTCCAGGCTTTGTCAACGATTCCAAGATGATGGTAATGCGAGTAGATATTACAGCACTCGTCTTCGAGTTACAACGCCGAATGAGGACCAGTGTTTGGCAATTACTACCAAAAGAAACAGACGGCGCACAGCATCAGATTTATCTCGTCAGCTCTCTTTAGCCACTGTAATGACAGCTTCAGGGCAGACCAAGTACAGATGCTTAGGGTAGATTGGTCTATATGCTCGTAGGTTTGTCAAATGTGTTCCACTTACTGTAACTCACTATCGCTTGTGGTTAGCCTATAGTCGAAAGCATGCATTGTGGACACCGCATAAGTGAACTTGTGTGATGTTTTCCGATGAGTCAAGGTTTACATTGAAATCTGATTCTCGCCGGACTTTCATTTGGAGAGTACCAGGTACTCGTTATCATTAAGAGAATATCACTGAACGACACCGTAATAGTGACGCAGAATTTCTCATTTGGGAAGAAATTATAATGGCTTCCAGAACTGACCTGCATTGTCAAATGGGAACCATCACAAGCCGAATCTATCGGGAAGTCATTCTGTTTCGGAGAGCTATGAACGCAGAATTCTTGTTTATGGAAGATAACGCTCATCCTCACCGTGCAAACATTGTGAAAGAATGCCTTCCATCGTTGGATATCACCTTATGGACTGGCCAGCATTTTTACCTGACTGGAATCCTTTAGAGCATGAGTGGAACATGCTTGGCCGACGAGTTCAACTCATCAACAGCCTCCTACATGTTTACTGGAATTTCGGAGAGCATTGCTTGTTGAGTGGTGTTATATTCTCCAAGATCAGATCGATAATTTGATACTCATTATGCCTTGGCAATGTAGGACTGTATTGCATCGTCTGGGAAGCATACTATGTATTAATCATCATACCAACTATATAATATTGGTTTTTGTAAATAGCTTTTTTTGATATTCTGCAGAGAGCATCCATTTTGATCTTTATCTTATTGTTACCCTTTTACCTTGCTCTTGTTTAATAAATAGGCTTTATAAATATGTCACATTTGTTTTCTTTCTTTTAATGAGCTTGCATTATCCTTAATTTATGAGCATGAGCGCAAATAATAAAATTTTTCAGCTCTTCTAAGCACTGGATGTACAGGAAGGAAAAACAACTTAAAAATTCAGATTGATTAGCTCATTGCTTTTTTTGCTATACGTAGTTTACTATTAATTCAAATTCGATGTACACAAAAAAGAAATCAATTCTACATTCGTTTTGCTCACAATTTTAAATTTTTTTTGAGGAAAAGTAGTCAGTATAATATTTTTAACAATTACTTAATCTTATTAGCAATATCTTGTTAAATTCCGTTTTGGTAATCCGATAGTAATAAAATCTTAATTTCAAATTTAATCTTCATCATTTTTTTCTGAAAAATGGCTATATAGATGGTATTTGAAATTATTGAACAACACTTTAAGAACACTTAACACTGAACAACACTTAACAACATTTCTCAACCTTGTAAGACTTGGGGCTTGACATTTTAAAATTTCACGACAACAAAAGGGCGAATGTTTTCTAACATTCTACCAAATATTGCCGCATAAAGAAAGTTTGCCACGAGATCAGTGTCTGAATGGTCAAAGCACGCGATCCAAACCCAAAGTTTGAGTGTAAGATGCTCACCATGGCTGTTATATCCAAACTATGGATTTTTAGTTTTTTCCTTATGTTCTCTAACTTTCTAGATCTTTCTTTGTTATGTAAATAAGTTGTTTCTCGAATTTTCTCTTCGTGTATAAAAACTGATACCTCCTAGTCGTGAAAAAATTTCTCAACCTTGTAAAGTTGCAAGTCGCTACTTCTCTTCAATAAACTTGTTTGTTAGTTTAAAGCTGACGGCGTGTTTATTTAAACCTTTGTGACAATATTTCGATGAGTCTTAAAATTTTTTGCTCAATTTAAAAGGTATTTAATTTTTTTTCCATATTTAGGCTTTTTAAAATACTAAATTTACTTCTGATCTAATTATACTATTTTAATATCTGCTAATCTTTTTCTATGTCCATCTACACCACTAACTTTCTTTTTAAACATTTTTCCATATTTATAGCCTTTTATTTAAACTAAAAATTCATAATTTAACTTATCTTAATGCCCCTTTTTTGGTATGATATTCAGGAAGAAATACTCCTAGATTCTACTTTCTAGATGGTCAACCCAACAATTGGTAGCAAGATAAATAGTATCATTTTTTGCATGTGAAAGTAAATTCGACTGCATTCAAAATAGGTACAGAGAGAATTTAATAATCGTCTATTTGTTGGCATCCATCAGAATAAGACATTAGCTAAATAATCATAATACGTGTTTGGAGATTCACAGACGAAAATAGGGACTTCATGTAAGTGGAAGCTTCGAACAAAAAGTAATCCCCGGCGTAATGCAGTAGTACAAAGAGTTGAAAAGTAGAGGAAACAAATGGTGATTCAGCTGGAAAATGTAAACTAATAAAAATGAACTGTGTTGCAATAAAACCCAGGAAGTAATTTTGGGTTCTGAAGTCTAATAATAAAATCTTGTATTCAGGATCATGTGGATGTAAGAATTAATCACGATTTCATTAAACCGCTTTAAAACTCCTTTAGTCGCGCGCCTTTTTCAAACAAATGTGGATGCGTTTTATCTGATGGATACTCCTGTATATAATGTTAAAATAAACAAATAATATTGATAAAACACAACTTTTGGTAGAAAGAAATTGCAATAAATCAAAATTCTTTGATATTATGTACATATTTTATTGTTAAAAAAACAATCCATCGGTTAAAAATCTATCTAGTTATTATAAAAAGAAATTATCAGTTATCGGTCAGATTACTATCAGGCGTGACTAACTGAATGTTAAGTGTGGGTTTTATAAAATTTGAATTTAAATACGAACAGCAAGTTCACAAGTTCATTGCAAAGATGGAAAATGTGAATATTACTCATTTGTTCTCATCAGTTTTCCAACCTTTTCTGAGCTTTACAATGAGATTTCAGGGGATATAATTTTGCATTCATAATCTAGTGATAAAATATCTGGTAAAGCTTTTTTAGGGGGCTAAAGGAATCCATTTATCTTTACAAATATTTTTCAAGGCATTTAATGTCCTATGGCTGATACAGTTTTGAAATAACTCGAATAAGAATGTTAGTACATTTCCTATTTTTCAATAAATCCTTGGAAATGTTCCTATTATTGGCATAATTGTATCTGAAAGAAATAATCCTGTATAAACTTTCCGTAGCAGTTTTATGAATATATCGAGAAATATTTAGCCTTTGAAGTGTTTCAAAATGCTTAAATATTTCTAATTTGTTTGTTTTGTAACTGAAATTAAGAGTTTAAATTATTTACCACCTTGACAAACATATGAAGAGGGTGTTTCTCCAGGATGAACTCTTGCACCAACGAAGACTATTTTCTTCTTTTTCTTAGCTTGCTTCTTTAAGGGATTATTTTCTAAAGTTTCGTATTGCTCTTCGGTCCACTTAACTTCTGATTCAATGGTCACCATGTCCAACCTTCTTCCATGCTACGAAAAAAAAAAAAAAAAACGATAGTCTGAAAATACAGACTCCTTTGACCTTTTCAACGGAAGTAAATTAAAAAACAAAGTTCTTATAGAAAATTTTTTCTTATTGAAATGTAATTGATTTATTCCTTAAAAATAACAAAGATTTCAGTTGCAAAGATGTTATAAAATAAGGCTGATGATATTAAAAGAATTATCATTAATATGTTTTAAAAGAGCGAACGTACTTTTAGAGAGAAAAATATTATCCATGCTACATTTTGATTAAAAAATGCAATCGTTTACTGGCTTATAAAATCTCAATTATTTTTTCAAAAATACTATGTTATAAATAATCTAAAGTGTTTCTATAAAAATAATGTTGGATAATTTTAGAATTTTTTTTAATAAATTAAAAAATTTTTAAAAAAAAAATATATTTTTAAAAATATTTCTGAATTTTTAGATTATTTTCTAGTTTTTAGTTTTCAATTTCTAATGCATCATTACAAATATAGTGTAGATTAAAATAAATGTTTTTGGAAATAAGTTATTAGATGATATAATTCGAAATAAAAATCTATTAAAGTTTTTGGAAGATATTAAATAATGTAGCGTCATCATTAAACCACAAATGAACAAAATTTTAAAATTCTTTAACATCGTAAGGAAAAAGAAAACCCAATTCAAAAAATCGACGTTTACATGAAACAAGTCAAATTAAATAAAAATATTTAAAATAAGAAAGTATGCATTTGAAATATATCCTGAAAGTGATTGACAATAAGTAGAATATTGTTTTTTTTTGTCTTAAAAATTGAAAGATTTATTTCTTTTGTCGAATAATATTTTATAAAAAATATTTCAGATGAATTATATAAAATATAATTCGAATTATACAGCATACTTAACACTGTTTACAAATAAAATAAAAATTAATATTGATATTATTGCATTATGCATTCATTAACATTCGTTACTGATTTTAATATATTAGAAATGATAGAAAGCTAATCCAATTTCAGATTCGAGAAAACCTCTTCTATAAAGAAATCCAGAGCATGTTTATACGTAAAATTTAATCATTCTTGCTGTGAGTACAATATGTATCTTAGACTTAATTTTGGACGAACATAAATTTAATTCAATTTATATTACTTGAATAACCAATCACTGTTATTCGCATTACAAGTATAAATTAATAATTGATTACAAACATAAACATAAAACTGCATATTTTGAAAGGAATATTCTAGAATAGCTTTAAAGTCTTTTATTTAAGAAACAATAATCTGAAAACATAATTCAAATATAGAGGGAAAAAAGTCTATTATGAGCAAAATATCACTTTTAATTCTTCTAGTATTAGAAGGTGAAAATCAAACTTGTACGAACGGGATCTGACATTTGATCTTGCACTTTTAAAGCTTACTTCAGAAAATAATTGTTTTCCCTATTCCATTAAATAATGCGTATCTTTCACTGAAATTCTATATAAATTTAAAAATAATTTGGAAAATCATTCTAGTTACCCGCCCACAGCCACAAAGGTGAATTTTACTATTTCTTTTTGAAATGAAGCTTTATTCTCTGTTTTAATCGAGAAATGAAACATTGACAGTCAGCAACAACGTCTCAACCGACTTCAGTGATTTTTATTGAGCATTAGAAAAATTAGAATTTATACAAATGTTGTATCTCATAGACAAATGCTCAGATTAAAAGATGAAATAAACTCCCACAAGCAACGAAATATAATAAATTATAATTCTTTGTATATATTTGTATTAAGTGAAATAAATGTGATATTTTCTATAAAAATGTAAGAAATATTTTTGTGACTTTTGAAAATTTGTATTTTATTAATTTGATAATTTTACATGATTTGTGGCAAATATGGCTTATATATTTGAGTTTTCCAGTCTAATCAAGGCCCAATAGCTAAGCCTAAATCTTTAGTAATCTATACTTATAATAAAGCTCAATGTGTGTGTGTGTGTGTTGGCGCTCTACAGACCAGACCGTTGGACCTACAGCTACCAAATTTGGTACATGTATACCTTGGAGGATGGGAATGCGCACCTCAGAGCCCTTTTTTCGAATTTTTAATTAGAATTAGAATTAATTAAAATTTGAGCGAAATTTCGACGATTTTTTGCTATAACTTCCGAAAATATTATTGCACAAACATGACTTTTACATCAATTTAAAGATTAAAAAATTAGCTTTCTAATGGTATCTTTGTTTTAATGTATAACTTAAGCTTTTATTTTTAACGAATTTTTAAAGAAATATTTTAACCATGTTTTCAACAATATATATTTCGGACAAAACAATAAAATTTAATCTGCACGAGCACGTCAAGGGGGAAAAATTAGGTTTTATCAGCATGTTGCCATCCTATTGACGGAAGTTCAAACTAAAAAAAACAACTATCATTGCAAATTAAATCTAAAGAAATGCAACTTTTAGCACGTGACTGGACAAAATAAGAGAAATATAATATGTGACATTTTCTAAAATAAATAATGAACGAGGAAAGGGAAAAAATAGCTTTTATTAAACTGTTGAAATCATACTGACAGAAGTTCAAATTAAAAAATAAATTAACTAAGACTGCAAATTAAATCGAAAAAAAAAAATGTAACATTCACCACGTGATTGGATGAAATTAAATAAATATTAAATGTTATGTTTTCTAAAAAAGAAATACAAGACAAAGGTTTCTATGATCGTTTGCAACATCTATATCATTAATTTAGTAAATCAGTGTTACGTGACTTTCGAAGTTTAAGTATATCTGGCAGAGAAATTATAAAGAGAGCAAGGCACATAAGTATTTAATTGAAAATCTTAGACCCCCTTACTCTTGGCGAACCAGCTGGTCGCCAAAGGCGTCTAGTAGTATATATATCGAATAGAAAAAAATGTATAAATGAAGTAAAAAAATTATATTTTACGCAGTTTCGGTTAATAAATGTTCTGATGAATTACGAACCTTCAAAGTTTTTAATAGACCATCGGTACTATGATGGTCTATTCAATGTATATGCTGTTTATGTTATATAAAAATTATTCTGTGGTACACAATATTTAGTAGATTTAAATGTTTGTCGATTCTATTTACTGTACTCATATTAAAAAACAAACATTTTATTTAAAAAAAAGTTTATGTATTGATTGGTTTAATCATTTTCTTTCAAACTAAAAATTAAATTTTATGGCAGATGTCCAAAAATTAAGCCTCTAGTTGCTTATCTCGCAATTTTTGCGGAGTGGCAATAATTTCATTTTCAATTGCATCCCACGTTTTTTGCTGTTTAGAATGCTTATTTTTTATGATTGCAGATTTTTATGACATCATATTACTGTGAAAATATATTGTCAGCTTATTTTGTTTGAAAAATATTTAAACTTATTTGTATACATTGAATCTGAATAGTTATTTAAAAAGTTACGCAGTTAGAGGATTAAGGAAATGCATAGTACTACCGTATTTACGCGAATCTAATGCGCATGCTTTTTGGCCAAATGTAGTATTCAAAATTGTTTTTTTATTATTATTTTTACAAACTACATTATTTTATTTTGATTACAATTTTATTATTATTTTTTAAAGTTTTAAAATGGGGATGAGCATTAGATTCGATGGCGTATTAGATTCGCATAAATACGGTATATACAACAGCATAATGTTTCTAAAATAGTATTTGACAATGAAAATTAAAGGATTAACACCATCAAGGTACTTACATAACAAAAATTTGGGGGACCATTGATTTCGCTCATTTTTTAGCAGTAAATTCATCTTAAAAACAAAATTTTAAAGACCATTGATTTTGGTAAATCAACTGGCAGCCAAAGGTTGCTAATTTAAAATAAATTTTTCTTTTCTATTAAGTAATCGTATATTTCATCGAGATAGGTTGATTATTAGGTAATACTATAATTATTTTATACTAATAGTTGATAGTTGTAAGCAACAAGTAATATACTTTAGAGATAATAATGAAATACAATATCATACAGTTAAAAATTTTTAGAAAATATTTTTAAAATTGTTGTTTATGGAACAAAAATATTATGTTCTGCTGACAATATTTTTTTTCAAAAAAAAAAAAAAAAGTCAGCCATAAACAACATATTACTTTAAAGTTTCCCCCATGAAAGGCTAAAAAATTCGTCTTTTCGAAGGACGTAGCAAAATATTCTGATGTTTCTTGTATCCTAAATCTTGTTTGTGGGGCTGAAACACAATTTCTACTCTGTCCCATTAAAAGAACGGTCTCTTTTCTCGTCCTAAACGACATGACATTTGCAGCCGATGGCATGCCATAACGACTTCAATTCTCCTCGACGGAAAGAGATGCGTCATTTTAGAGATTTTTTTTGTCGGCGTAACAGGCCCTTTTAATATCATTGCTGGTATAAACTTAGAGACTCAAAAATGGCGAATAGCGATTATATTTATGCTGTAAATTTTGGGTAATTTTATATCTAATTTATAATGTAAAAATTCTTTTGTATGATTTTTTTCCTTGACTGTCTTAACAGGAGAATGGATTCTTTTTGTGATAGTTGAGGCAGTGAAATATTCTTTTAGCATCTTATAAGGATGATATATTTCTTATTTCACAAGACATATATGAAAAAAAATTGTTCTTAAGACTTTTTTTATATCTTTCTTTTTATTTCACTGTGAAAGAATTTGCATTCAGATATTAAGAAAAATAATTTTTAAGTGTGATAAGATATGCTTTTATTAGATATGACTATAGAACACGCGACAAATTATTTTTATTAAAGTAAAGCTTTATTTTTTAAGAAAATTGTTTGAAAAAGTGAAACCTTTTGATAATCTGAATTATAAATGTCCTTTGAATTTCATTGATATTTCAAGATATAGTCAGTATTAATGAAAATTGAAGACTTATACAAACAGATTCATGAACTAATCTGGAAATTGTTTTCAGAAAATTGTAGTTTAAATTAAAAGTAAACCAAAGTAAAAGAATAAATTTGTCTTACAAATATTAATAAATATATTTGCTAATTAAAATGATACCGCATTATATAAATTGAGCTGATTATTTCTTCAAATAATTACACTTTTGTTTTCCAAATTCGATTTGTTGAGCCATCTTAATTCTCACTGGCAATTTTCATTTTTGGATGCATGACGTTAAATATCTTCTTTATAATATTCTAGTATATTGATTATATAAAACTTGCGTTATGAAATTTAAAACATAATTTTCTTTTTTGCTGAAAACTTAATAGATATAAAATAATGAAAGCGTATGATTTTGAAGTTTGTACAAAGTCTTATTTTTTTCAATATTGAATATAAACTGAATTTTTGGGATGAATATAATCTTTGTGACAGGATTACAATGTAACAAAGATTTTTTGAAAACTCTTTAATTGTCATTTGACCACTGTTGTCCATTTAAAATTCTAACCTTCTTACAAGAAGTTATAAATGTTGTTAAAAGTAATAAATTTTCTTACTTGTTTAAATCTGTACATTCTAAATAGTCAGATAAGATAATAAATGTATTTTTTTATTTACAAACATATGAATTTAAATTTTAGGAATCGCGAAATTCTCTTTGAAATACTACAAAAAATGCTCATTTTTTGTAGTATTTCAAAGTAATAATTTTTTGTAGTATTTCAAAATTTTTTCCATTATCAAACTATATTAAGCCAGTCTTTTCAAAATGTTTATTCCTCATCAATATACCCCTGAAATTCGAGTTGTTTCAGAAACTTCAGCCAAATGGTCGCTAAATCACCAAATTGTCCCCAAATTTGGTGGGAGGGCTAGGAAAATAGGGGGACATTTATTCAGCATACTGAAAAAATATCTGAAAAGTTATTTTCCTTACCAGGAACTTTACTGCCCTGGATTCTTAATAATATCTTAAATAAAATGTTTCCTCTTTTGGTTCTATTACCTCATCTAATCTTATTCATTAATTGGTTTAATAGAAAGTAATGAGTAAGTGTCGACATTTTTCACGTTCCTTATGTTGTGTTTTTATTTTGTATGTAATGATTTTAAAATTGCTTATAGCAGTTGTAGTCAAGCTCTTAATATTCTGATATTTTATGCAGGATTACTTATGTTTTCAATAAATTGTTATTTAATTTTTCAATATTGAAATACATTATGTTGTACGGTAACAAAGTTCGTTTTTAACAATTCACATATGGTATTTGTAACAAAAGGATATATTTTAAAAATATTTTTCTTAAAAACATTTCAGATTCTTTCCCTTTTTATTATAATTATTTGGAAAAAATAATGTTGAAACTATAATTATAACGACATTTGCTCAAACACATTGCTAAAGGATTACTATCTCAATTCCTGACAGACATGCATATAAGATAATGAGGCATAACAGACCATATAATATTGCCATTGTAGGATATAATAATATGTAAAAATAAGAACCATTGTATATGTGTTAATAGATCTCGAACGATTCAGAAAAACACATCTTATACTTTCTTTTAATGAATTTAAAGTTAAGTTGTACTTTTGACAGGGATGTGACATGTATCTTTTTCTGTTGCAATATGCATATTTACACAAATGCATACAATAATACTCTACAATATTCAAGACAATGTAAATTAATTTTTTAAAGTAAAATTTCTAAATGGGATATTCAAGCCTTAATTGAAAATAGAAAAATCAACCGATGTAAAATTATCTGAATTGAAAGCAAGCATTCGTTAATTCATTAAAAATAGCTAAAGAATATTGTTTGAAGCTAGAGCATCTGTAATTTATTTCAGAAAGAATTCCCCATATGACTCACACATTGTATTATATGAGTAATAGCTGAAAGTTAATTCAAAAATCATTATAGGAAAACAAATGCTCTTATTGCTATTATTAATGATAATGCTTCTCACCACAACTTGAATGATAGAAATAGAATGCAACTTTAAAATATCTAGAGATTTTTTTTAACTGAGTGTTTTAGATTTTATTTTATGAATACTCTTACCTTCAAATTTATTTACATCTATTTGAAATTTATTTGGTATGTACAAAATATAAAGGCATGAAGAACGTATTTTTACTATACTTTAATATTATTTTGTAAATCATCTTTTACGTTTTTTTTTTATTTATTTAAAGGGGCCAGTATAACAGAGAGCCGGCACTGTTTTAAGGAGAATAATGAAATATAGATAAATAATTTAAAAAGACTTTTGAATTTCGACGAAATTCCTCTGTATATTAATATTTTGATCTAATTTTTTATAAGCACAGGAAAAACATACACTTTAAATGACTTTTAAAAAATGCAACTGACAAAGCTTTATAAGTTTTTGCAATTGTCGTTGAAATCGAAACGAGGAATTACTCAATTTAAATTTCGGAAGCTCTATTAAAATTGTTCCGAATCATTGAAAGTAAATTTTTTTTAAAATTAGAATATCTACCAAGAATTATTCTTATTCATTGAATATACAATGCCTAATCATCGGAAGCTTGAGTGGTAACTTGTTCTTGACTTCTGTATTTAAAATTAAACTCGGCTATCATATATAAGGTGCATATATAAAATATTTGTCAATCAGAAGATAAATTAATTCTACAGATGGAGAGAAATCCAGTGATTTAAAATTACAGCAGCTCATTTGAAGAGAAAAATCTTGTTCGGAACTTGTACTATTCCATTTTAAATGGGAAAATACAATTATTAAGCACTGTATATTAGGAAGGATATTGTATATCTGAATTTTTTTTGCCCCATCAAAATAATTTATTATAATTCTAGAAGCAAAATCATGTTTTGTTTGCTTCCAGAATACTCTCTTAAGATAATACTTGGTGTTATCCCCATTTAGGGATAGTTTTTTAACCTACATTTTAAGAATGAGTTAAATCTGAAATTGGATAATTCTTAACTCTTCCTAGCTTCATATGAATCTTCTTCACTTACAATTATAGAAATATTCAGCAGGAACACACGCTGTTAATGTTTTTGATACTCTATTAGAGGAACTCACAGTTTAATCCTTCTAAACGTTTAATTAATTTCGTTTGGCAGTTGTAAAGTTTGAAAAAAAAGGTATTGAATATTTGGACTACTAACAGAACTTATACATCCTACTAACTTTTTAAAATTAATTAAAATAATTATGAGCAAAATCAGTTTTTTTTTGGGTGTATTTGCTCATTATGTCCAACCACAGAACCTTAAAACATTAAAAAAAATCGAACATATTACAGGAGATATTATCTTTATTTTCTACGCAATTGCAGAGAAAATTATTTCAAAAAAATTCGTAGTCAGATGGTTAAATATGAATAAATCGCATTTAGTTGTATTTTATAATATTTTCAGATATTCAAAAAATGTTTTACTAATCGAATTGTGATAAATGCGTAAATAAATACAAATTATCTACTTTGGAAGATATTAATATACGAAGTTTCCAAAAAGCTTCCAGTTAATTTCAACACTTCTTAGCCGTTCCCTGAAGACACTCTCTCAGTCGATCGTGTGACGGAAGAGCACTTTTCCTCACCTGCGACATATCGGGGTTGCGATGGTATCGTATCTCTCTACCTTATTGGAATGACCTCTTTTATGCCGCTCCGGACACTTTTCCTTGGCCCATCTCGTCATTTATCTTTCAAATATTATTTATTGTTACGGGCCATCACGCCGCCGCTGCCTGCTTGTTTATTGGCCGAGAACTGTCCAAGGAACCAGAGTAATAAAGCACCTTTGATGTATTTTAATGTCCTACTTTTTCCCCTCGCTTTATGGTATAACGTGCTGTTTGAGAAAAAAGAAACATTATTTTAGACCACTAGATTTGAATATTTCGACTGTTACAGTCCCAGAAAGCATCCACAAAGGCCCATTAGCAAATTGCTTGCGCTTAGGCTCGAGTTTTAGATTTTGGGGATGATGCCATTAAGATTTGATTTTGATGTTTCGGTTTCGTAGTTGGTGGAGGCAGTTTCTTTTTTTTCTTTCCTTTCCATTTTTAAAAAAATCTAGTTATTATGATGAAAGGATTGCAAAAATATTTAGTAGAAATTGTTTTGAAATTATTATTGGGGATTAGATGGGTAGTGGTCAGGAAATCCTAATGCATTTAATTGAATTGTTCGAATTTTTTATTAAAAAAAGTTGACTTTTCAAAGTTTAGAGAAAGATTTATAAGTGCTTGCAAATAAGCCAGGAAAGTGACTATTGTTTAATGCTGAGATATATCTCAAGATTAACCTCCAAATGAGTATCCTCCTTTTCCGCGAATTGACAATCCATTTTATGTTGCACCCCGCGTTTTTCACAGTTTAGAGTGCTTTAAGATTACAGATTTTTATTATAATTTGTAATCATCCTATAGTATTTAGTAAAGTTCACTTTCTTTGAAAAATATTTGAACTTATTTGCAAATATTCCATCTAAATAAGGATTTTAATGAGTTACGCAGCCAGAAGGTTCAATCATAAATATCATGTCGAATTGGAAAAAATGTTGAATCTAATTTAAGATTTTCTGAATATTTTTTGAAATACTGTAGTTTATTTTCGTTATTATTATTTTATGGATCTAATTACTGATGGTGGAAATGATTAAGAGAAGAAATTTACTCATATTTAAATTTTGAGCCAACAGATTGAAGAATCAGATAACGAACCAGAATGAAAAATTAGATTTTTCTAAAATATTTATATAGTTAAAGTTTTAAACAGTTAAGTAATCTACCTTTTTGTATATTCAAAATAGCACTGATTGTGCAAATGTAAATAATGAATTGCTTTTATCTCTTGGCTTCTTTTTGAGAGTAACTATAAAAGTTTAGCAAAAAAATTACTATATCTTGGTTAGTATAAAAATTTTAATGAGAAAAAGTATTAGATCTGAGTCTGGTTTTTCAGGCAACCTAAACTTGCCTTTTATTTAAATAGATAAAAGCAATTTTTTTCCCCTGATTGTTAAGTGCATCAAGTGCTTAAAACTTTGCAGTTGGATTACTTCAATTAACTTCTACAATTTGTTCTCAAATATGTATTTTATCTATACCATTATAAATACAAAATGTGTCTAAGGATATAAAGCATCTATTTTTGTTCTTTCCAGTTAATTTTTATTGCTCATCTAACGACGAGACTGCTTGATAAAATCTTATACCAACGAAAATTTCGTATAGAGATAAGATATATTCGGTTAAAAATCTCCATTTTCACAATCTTAAATTAAAAATAGTAAATTATAATTGCTAGCATTTTTTTAAAAAGAGAATTTTCAAACATTACAAGAAACATGTTTCCCAAAAAGTAGAATTGGTGTTTTTTTGAGAAAAAGGGATTTTGGAGGGAGAGGGGAACATAGATCTATATTTTAAATTAGGTTTTCCATTTTTATTCAATACTAATGCCTGAAAAAAAGCCTGTATTCTTTTGCAATAAAGATCATAGCAATTATTTTTATTCTCGGCAGTTTTCTTTTAAGGAAACTATATTTACAGGTAAAGCTCTTAAAATCAGGGCTGGAATTTTTTGGCTAATCTCGAATCAAACTAGATTTTGATTTATTTATCATAACTTAAACGTCTTACATACAACATTGTGAGCAATTATACAATATTAATCAGTAAAATTCAGAAAATATTAAAAACTGCAGTATATTAATCATAAGTATAATAAAAATATTTATTAATTCATAAAAGAAATCTAATATAAAGCTTTTTCTGATATTATTGTTATTATCTAAAATAGTATATATTAATTTCCTATAACAGTTTGAAGGCGGGACACTTAAGTATAACACTTTATGCCATAAAAATACCTGATTTACAATTCAGATAATAAATTTGATTCATTGTAATTAGATTATGATTTATATCTGGTATAGATTATTTTGGATCAAAATCCACACTAATTTAATTTATCAAAGCATTTTCAAACCAGAAAGTATCTCATAAAATTATTGTGTTTCAGTTTATTAACTGCAGAAAATTAGAATTGTCTGAAATATTAGCTAAAAAATGATCTATAATAAAAAATTAATTTTTACAAATTCTAAATCTTACGATAACAAGCCATAAAAAGTAAAAATATTTTTGTACTAATTAAATAAACTTTAAAAATTATAACCCTTCCTATATTTCAAGAGTTCTTGGGGAAAAATTTTATTCAATCACCAAAATATTTTTTAAAAATTAGAAGATGTGAAAATCTTATACATTTAAATAAGATATATAAAATTGCTTATAACATTTTATTTAAATCATTCAGAAAAGTTTTCCTATCTACCACTTTTAAAAATAATTTTTTATAAAATTGGTATGTGTTATCACACCAGTATTGTGTGAAACAATTTTTTTAGGACAATCATATTATGATAAAAAAAAAATATTGAGAATACTTCATTTAAACACGCACTCTCTTCACAATTTATTCCAAGATTCTAAAAAATAAGCCCGCTTTCTTCACTTTTGAGGAAATTAAATTTTATACAGCGTTTATTATATGTCCTATAAACAGATTTTAATTGCTGAACTTTATTGAATTGTATTTATGAGAAGTGGTTCAAAGGATTTAACACTAGCGTGTTATTTTGTATAAACTCTATTATGATGTTATCTCTCCTACTTTTAGTATGCTGAATTAAATAGAACTTCTGTCTGCATTTTATCTATGTAATTGCGATATCTCGTAAATGAGAATCTACTGTTTTTAATACTCACAGTTTGATTTTTTCTTACAGAATACATATTTGCATATTAAGATTAATTATAATAGTTTTAATGAAAAATATCATTACAATTTCATAAATCTGTTATAACATAGATTTTATACCTTGAGATGCATTGAATCAATGATTTTCACTGAAGTATAATTAACTGCTTCAATTAATTTCATTATAGTATCTTTGTAAAACCATAACCAATACTCTGATCCGCCTGAAAACACACGGAAAAACCTGAATTACTGGACCACTGCTACAGCAGTACTGGTGGGAACTAAGAGTCCCCACTGGTCATGGTACAATCCTTTCCATGGGAAAGATTGAAAGAATGTACCGTCATCGATAGGAGGTAGTCTATTTCCACCACTTTTGTACCCACCAATCACCAATGCCGAAAATTTTCTATTCTGAGACTCATTCTTTGTAAAAGATATCTTTTGCATAAAATGTTCTTATAAAATTTTATACATGCAATCATCATATGTCCCGGAATATAAGTGACTATCAGTGTAATTATCGCAAATTAACAATTCTCAAATGAAAGAATTCTTTCCATAACAATGTTTGATTTGATTACCTGATTCCATTATTTCTATGAGCTTTCTTGGCATATTGATTTCAAACTAAAACTAGTATGTTAAGAGTCATTTTTTATTTTAGTGAATAAAAAAACCCCATTTTTTTAAAAAAATTCACTTTTCCAACTGTACAGCTAACTTCAATGGGTAGTATAGGTAAAAATTCAAGACTAAAATGGGTAAAGAATGATAGCGGTATTACACAAAGATTTATGTAATCGTTGGCGTTGTTCTTCAGGGCCATATAATTTTACACAAAGAGAAAATAAAAGTTGGACGTGATGGTTGTAAAACTTCTGGAACTTTGTTTGTTTGGATTACAATGCCAAGGGTTTTAAAGGAAATTTGAAAATTCTTTTCAACTTCACGCAGTCGACTATCAATAGTTTATTTGTTTACATCTTTTAAATATGTTTATTTGCATATATACAATATAATTTTTTTGTTCGCATGAAAGTTTAAATTGGTTACATTGAATTGCTGCCTTTTTGGGGCATTGTATCCTGCTCCATAATAGATATTTTTGTGTAAAAAATAGATTTATAAAAGATAGAAAATTAGGATGTAAATTTCAAATAGATAATTTCAACAGGAAAAATTTATTCAGGGATTATAGAAATATATATTTCAAGTATACTTCGTAGGAATCGAAACGAAAAGAGCACAGCGAACTATATTACATAGATTGTAGTGAGAAAGATTTTGAATAATACTTATAGTGCCTGATACGAGAAAAGATCCGAGGACAACAAATATTATTTGAACATAATTTAAACGTGAATAAACTGAGGTGAAAGAAAAATTTTGTTACAATTTTTATCACATATAGGTATTTATTTAATATCTAACTCAAAGTAAAGCAATAAAAATAAGACACTCAGAAAAAAAACAATTTATAAAGATTAACAAGAAATACTTTTCGGTAATCTTGCTTAAGCAGAAAAAATATTGTAAACATTTTTAAATATTTGCCTCCAAAGTTATGATACCACTATTTTTGAATAAATGCAAATAAAGAACAAAAATGTGGTTTATAGGAAAGACTAACGCTAATTCTGTTGACTGGTATATAAATATATTATTTTGCAGATGCCTGGTAGAAAAGAAGATACATTTGAAATTAACTTCAATTTATTTTTCCTTGAAAGGGCGTAATTTGCACATGGGGAGAAGCAATGAAATGCCCTTGTCTATATCGAGATACAACAGGAAAGTGTGAAATTTTTTTCTCTTATGTATTATTTCCCTTATATTCATAGGGATTTCTTTGACACGTTTCTATTTAGAAAAGAAAATTTTAGGTATCTTTGGAAGGAATTAAGGATGTTTATCCCTTCGATTATAAAACGTACAGATAAAGCCCTCGAGAATTGCAAAGGTCATCAAATATTTTTTAAGAGAGAGTGATAGAAATAATCAATTAAAAACGGATCAAGACAACCAAATTTGTATCAGCAGATAAGAGAAAATTTTAGAATAAAGTAACATGGACTAATTTAAGTTATAAAGTATGAAAATAATTATGATATAAATAAAATTAAGAAGTATCGTAATAATGTTATGAAACTTCTTAATATATTAAATATCATTTTTATATCATTAAATATCATTCTTATAATGTTAAATATCATTACTTGTCAGAAATGAATATTTCATATATAATATTAAATATCATTTCGGACAAGTGAAATTAAATTCTTTAAAACGCAGTTTTATTTTTCTTCATAATGATAGAAAGTATTCAGGAGTATATTTTCGACTAGGCAGACTAAACAGCTGTCTGTAGTATGGAATAACAGTGTTAAGTCATTACTTGTTACAACTCCATTGCTTAGGAGTTTTAATAGAAATATATTTTTCAGTTATTATGAATCAACACTTATCGTAATGATCCGAAATTCTTCAAAGGCAACTGGCATTTTCATTTTAATCAATAGAAATTTCTGATTACGCACAGTTATACAGCTTAAAGAGAGGCAAATAAATTATATAAAGCTTAGTCCCTATATATATAATTTCCTAAAAAGATATAAATTCACTTAATTTTAAAATTATTAGATAATATTAATACTTTGCTTAGCATAATTAATTTATGCTTTGGTAATTAATTTATTTTATTTAATAATTGAAATATTTATAGCTATCGAAAGTTTGAAATAAATCGTGAACACATCAGTCAGACTAGTTACGCTATCAAAATTAAGGCAGACGACGCCATAAATCTGCACAAGCATAAAACGGCGTCTTCTAATCCAGACAAAGAAACTATGCCCGTCATTCAATGGCCATTGCCATGATTATTAAACTACGTAATGCCTTCAGTTAAATTTTAAATAAATTTTATTATTATGAATAGTTTCCTACAGTTGAATCGTGTAAGACATTCGTTTTATTAGATGATTTGGCGCCTTTCGCAACAGTTGGATTTTCAAGGATATTTGTTTTATATATGATTTTTTATTCATAATGCCACAGTTGAATATTCGGAACTGTTGAATATTAAAGATGTGTTACTCTAATTTTTTTGGATATGTTCCACGGGTAATGTAATGGAGCTCTCTAATGGAGACCACTCCCATGGCATGGTGCTATTAAAAATGTAAATGTAAAGTTTATAGTATTTTTTTTTTATATAGTTCATAGTATTATTGTAACTTCCCTTTTTATATATCTCGTATATTCCACGGACATCAAATGAAATCTTTCTTTAACTCTCAACAATGAAAGAAAATCACACGATATAATCGTTGATAAGACAGTAATTTGAATTTCAGGGCAATAGTGTAATTTATTGCTAAAAATTGGGCAAAAAATTTATTACAACTGAAAGGGACAAATTGGGCAAAACATTTATTATAACTGAAAGGGGCAAATTGGGCAAAAAATTTACTATAACTATTATTTAAAAAGAATTTATGAAAATTCAATAAAGCTCTGTGCAGTTAATTAAAGCAATGGCATTAAAAAGATTTTAAAATTTTAAAATGCTATAAATTTTTTTGTGTAATGATATTTTCGGAATTTATCGCAGAAAAAAAAGTCCTAATTAAATTTTTAATTAATTGAAATTCTATTTACAATTAAAAAAAAATAATAGTTCCAAGGTGGACATTGTTTCGTTGCCCAAAGTAAAAAAGTTCGATATGCAGAGCGTTAACACATGCATATATATATATATATATATATCTTTATAAATAGCACAGATATTATGAAAAAAGTGGGGGAAAATTTATGAAATGCTAGTGGCGCGAAAAGTGTGACGAAGAAATGAAAATACCCATGCTAAAATCAATAAAATCCCTAAACACACTCAGTCTTGAACAATCTCTGAAAAAACATGTATCAGTATATTGAAAGATGGTGAATCGTCAGCTATTATATCTACTTCAGTTACAACTAAATTTAAAGGGTGGTGGTGACCTGGTGGTAAGGTCTCGGCTTCGGAACCGGAGGGTTTCAGGTTCAAGACTCGATTCCACCGAAGAGCCGCCTTCTGAGGGGGTCTCTTGCACGTTAAATCTGTCAGGCCAAACGTCTTCCCCCTGGTGTGGCATGGTGTGGAGAGGGGGGTGCCTGTTCAGTTGTCGTCCTGGTCATCTGACCGTGGTTCAAAATTACTAGGTCCGTCCCAAAATAGCCCTCGCGTTGCTTTGAAACGTTACGTTAATATAACTAAACTAAACTAAACTACTACTAAATTTAAAATAGTCAAACTAAGGGAAGGAAACAAAATAAAAAATATCTGAAATTAACAATGTGAACGAATCTAAAGTTTTTTTAGAGTCCATTCCGCATATAAGTCAGTTAAATGCTGATAAATCTCACATGAAAAATCTAATAGTAAGATAATTTTAGATTCCGTAATAAATCCTTCATATATTAAATCTTCAGTTCCTGGATGTGTGAGTCCAAAATCTGAGGCTGTAGATAATCGTGCGAAATATATATAAGAATTTAATAGAGGGAAAACACCGTTTTCACAATCCAAACATGTATTTTTTCGTGATTAACCACAAGTTTGTTAATACATATTTTTTGAAAACTTAAAAAGGAAAATTAAATAAAAGAACTCGGACTTTGAATTTGACCGCAAGTGTGTGACTGGTATTTACTGTGTAAATTCTTTTTATAAAATGAAATTTATTTTATTTTTAACGACTCGAAAAATAAAAATTTCGAAACAAGAATAAAGTATTGGACTTTGAAATAAAGTGAAACATTATATTCCTCTAGGCGATTCTTTAAGAAGATTCCGCAATGCATCAGATGTATACAAAAGAATTTGGATGTTTTTGCAATGTTTATTTAAGTAGTAAAATTTCTTAGAAATAGGTAACAAAAAATATAATTTTTCTTTGACAGCTTAACAGTGAAAATATTTTAGATATACATCAGATGATGATTTTTTAAAAAATAACATAGATATTAATCGAGATTAAATTAGTAATTTATAAAAACAACAAGTAGAATTCTTACGTATTAAGTAGAAAAGAATAATTAAAATGCATATTATTTCACAAATGCTGATTCCAATTCGCATGCTACTCATTCAGATATATCAACTTCTGTAATTTGATATGTTTTTTTCAATGTCAATTCTGTAGCTATATTTATTAAATTTATGTAAGTAGATGAATTGTACAGGAAATGCAAAATTTAGAGTGAGACCCTTCTTACATTGTAGACATGGCGGATTAGTTGTTCAAAGTCAATAATATGTCTCTTTAATCAATACAATGGGCTTCAATCTTTGATTAGAAATAAGATTCCACTGACCGAAAACATCTTCTGTTCAGTTCATAAGTTCAACGTTGTCGATATACATACCGGAATATCTAGCTTCCGTGCTATCCGGCCTATTTTCTTAATTGATGGTGGAAAGCAAGGCATTGGCAACACGATCAAGGCATATGAGAAGTGGGCGCCTGCTACAATCCCCCTATGTCTTGCATGCAAAATACAAGTTGTGATAAGAAAAGAGATCTGCTCGTTGTTCATTGTGCATTAGAGAATAACAGACCTCAATTTTGCCACTGCATATGATTATAACTCAACAATACGTTCAGGATTTGTAAATTGTTCTTTGGACAATTGTTTGGACAATTTGTAAATTGTTCTTTTTAATGTGTTTTTAAGTATACCACAGTAAAGTGAGCAAAGTTTGTGTTAAAATGTGAACAGTTTATATCCTTTAACTTACTTTTTTCTAATAAATTATTACAATGTAGTATGTAAACATATATAAGTCGCCAGTACAGAGCCTTCTCATTAAACTTAACAAATTACCAGTAACTGCTTCTATGTTTTCTCGGGCAGTGGTCGAGTTTACAATCTACGCGGTTTGAAATGAATGGAGGGCTTAGTACTAAGAAGAAATAAGGAATAAGAAGTTAATTAGAAATAAGGAAGTATGTATTGTAACAGTAATTTTTGATGTGATAAAACTTCGCCTTTTTGTGATGGTGGGAAAAGAAATGAATGAATAAAGCTTCGGCTTATTCGTAATTCTCCCTGTCCTTCCGCCACTTTGGGTCGAATACTATGTAAGGATAGTATAATCTGTTGTACTGAATGTTTTTACTTATATTGAAAGGTATGATTAATTAATATTTATGTTTAGTTTTTTAAGAAATGTATTACTTCTGACATTTCTTTCTATGGTGCAAAAATATATTATACTAGCTATTACCCGTGACTCTGTTCGCGTGGAAATTTTGATGTGTATATACGGAAAACTATCAAATAATGACAAATAAAAAAAATTAAACCTAACCTCTAAGAGATGCATTAAAAAGTATAAGAATACACGAAAAATATATTACATAAATCTAATTTTATAAAAACCCACACAACTAACGTTAAAACAACTTATTTACATTGTATACCCAAAATAAAACAAAAAATCAAGTCCTGTCAAATCCCTTTTATTTATTGATCGAGATAGCTACAACAGTGTTATACACATATTTTTAAGCTTTTAATTTAAATGAAAACATAGTTGTCAATAATCACGAGCGAACTTTCACCGCCCGTGAGCGTAATGCGCATGTCTGACTTTCCTACGCCAAATGGGGTAACGCAATGCAGAAAAGAAATTTTTTATTTACTTTATTCTGTTTTCTTACAATTCAAAAGTACTTCAGATTGAATCCGAAAGATCGATTAATTAACAACATTTGATTTTAAATTCATCATATGCAAAGAAAATAAACAGAATCATCTGAAAAAGTCCGTCGAAATTCTCCTAAGCCTAACCTCGTTTCTGTTGGGGAAAAAAAATGGAGTCTTGCTTATCTTTGGTGGGATTTGGCCTTGGCTTTTTGACGCGAAAGTTAGTTTTTAATTAATAAAAAATTAACTACTCAATTAATCAGAATAAAAAGTTGATCATGTTCTATTCCTGACTATAATCTATCTTTGGGCTAAATTTCAACCAATTCTATTCAACCGTTGTAGCGTGATTGAGTAACAAGCATCCATCCATCCATCCAAACTTTCACATTTATGTATTAATATAGATATCAATAAATATATATTGCTTCATATATTTATATATACAAAATATAAAACAATATATATTGCTATATATTTATGTATATAAATACCATCCATATAATACATATATTGTTTACGTGCAAGAAAGTGAGTTATTCTGGAATCAATTTTACTACAAAATTGATTCGTGAAGATCTATTCCGGTTTGGGAGCCATGCAGAAGAAGATTTTCTAGCACTTCCAGCTCATAGGAGAATTACTACTGCGTCTTGGCAATTTTTTCAGATATTTTTTGGTGATAAGGATGAATATATTTTTCTACGATGCCAAGATATTTTGTCGATCAAGGGATGTATACAAAAAGATCATTTTTGTGTTTTTCTTCTGACCGAGAAGTTCCATTTAAATTGGGTGAAAAAGCACGTTGTATTCCCCAGGCAGCAATAGTCTTTTGTAATTTTCATACATGAATACCTACCTACCTTGGAGAGTTATTTCTTTTACTATTGTAGAAAGATCAAGGCAATAAATACCGTCCATATAGCATAGTCAAAGACAAAACTGTGGAGGAGATGGATTCAGGGATTTAACAAGAATCTATCAAGGTGATCAGATTGACCTACAAATTTGGCATGAGGTAAGTCTTTTTGATGTGAAAGATATAGATATATAATAATAGATAACTTAGATTTGATGCGAAAGATATAGATATAGAAAGATAATTAATATTTGAAACAAATGATTGGTCCAGATTCCAATTTTTAATTACAATGATGGAAAAAAAATCACAATACCGAGAAAAAATTATTGTACAGTAATGAAATTTTAGGAATACATTTGTCTAGGTAAAATATTTAATTGATTAAAGTTTCAAGATCATAGGTGTAACCACCAGAATTTGGAATGCAAGCATGCAAACGTGCATGCATTGTGTCGCACAAGTGACGGATATCAGTTTGTGGGATGGAGTTCCATGCCTGTTGCACTTAGGCGGTCAATACAGAGACGGTTAATGCTAGTTGTGGATGACGCTGGAGTTGTCGTCCAATGATGTCCCATACTTGCTCAATTGGAGAAAGATCTGGTGATCTAGCAGGCCAAGGCAACATGTCGACACTCTGTAGAGCATGTTGGGTTACAACAGTGGTATGAGGTGAGCGTTATCCTGTTGGAAAACACCCCCTTGAATGCTGTTCATGAATGGCTGCACAGCAGGTTGTATCACTAGACTGAAGAACAAATTTGTAGTCAGGGTGCGTGGGATAACCACGAAAGTGCTCCTGCTGTCATACGAAATTGCGCCCCAAACCATAACTCCAGGAGTAGGCTCTGTGTGTCTAGGCCACAGACAGGTCACTAGCAGGCGTTCACCTGGCCTCCTTCTAACCACAAATGGCTATCACTGCGACCAAGACAGAACCGGCTTTCATCAGAAAACACAACAGATCTCCACTCCATCCTCCAATGAGCTCTAGCTTGACACCACTCACGTCGCAAACGGCAGTGGTTTGAAGTCAGTGGAATGCACTGTACAGGGTGTCTGGCTCGGAGCTGTCCTTGAAGTAACCGATTTGTTACAGTTCGTTTTGTCACTGTGGTGCCAACTGCAGCTCGAATTTCAGCTGCAGACGCAGTATGATTAACCACAGCCATACGCCGAATACGACGGTCTTCCCTCTCAGTAGTGCCACGTGGCCGCCCGGAGCCTGGTCTTGTTGAGGCAGTACCTTCCCTTGACCACTGCCGACAATACTCATGCGCAGTGGATACATTCCTGCCAAGTCTTTCAGCAATATCGCGGAAAGAAAACCCACCTTCTCGTAGCCCTACAACACGACCTCGATCAAACTCAGTGAGCTATTGATAATGGCTTCTTCGTCTTCTCAGAGGCATCCTTGACTGACATTAACTCACTACGTCAAATCTCAACTGTAAATAACGATCACGAACCTTACAGCGCTTATTTAAAGCAAACCTCATTTGCATGTTCATAGTGTCGCTACTAGCGCCACACTTACACGCGTAGCTCGAAATTTGAATCGACGTCATCTTTCAGATGTATAAACGCGCCTACCAAAATTCGTTTATCTAGCACAGCTCTTTCCTAGTGTTGGGATTTTTTTCCCCATCAGTGTAGATCGAGCAAAATTAGTATTATTTCAGAAAAAGATGACTGCATTGAATATCATTGAGAGATCTTTAAATGAGATTTAATGTTCTTTGCTTCATGAAAAGTATTTGATTCGCCTTTAGGCATCAGACAAATAAATTAAAAACATGGAGAAACAATATCTCTATTATATTACAGCTAGGAGAGGGCGTAAAATATTTAAAAATGAATTTGTTGTTAACGGATACCTTTTATTTATTATTTTTCGCCGATAGTGAGCTTGATTAAAAAAAGGTGTAGGAATATAATTGTAAATTATGTTTGATGTTAATATAGGGAATATTCAATAAATAAATTATTTGATGTACAATTGCTCCCATTTTAATGTTTCTAAGATAATTTATTAGGGTCTATACAAAAACCGGTTTCCGAATTCAATACTTCCAAAAAACAGTTTTAGCTGAATTTTTGACAAAAAATAGAATAACGAAGTTTTTCTTCAGGGTCTTCAAGAAGGTTATGAATTTATTTTTCCGTGGCTTCTTTTTAAAAAAGCAGTATTCTGATTAATAGTTCCTTCTATTTGCTCTTCTTCAGAATCGGCTTCCACATTAGAATTTGGAAATATTGTAGACAATATACTTCCAGATAACTTAATTTCGGTTTTTGAAGCTAAAGAAAAGTGCATTCTTCTGTGAATTAGAAAAGTTTTTTGGATTTTACAAACATAACACAAGAGTTGCTAATTCTACCTGTTTTTCTTGAATTTATTCTTCTAAACAATCTAATAATTTCAATCTTAGCATTTTTTAAATTAATCCAACAGAAATTTGAATATTCCGTTACTTCTTAATAAATGGGCATCTCGTTGGCCTAATTCTTCAGCTACTAGACGAATCGGTCCCAACTATTAAATTTTCTTTTGAAGAAGAGAAATACCAAGATATTCCGGAAAAAAGGATTTGCTTAGTTAAAAAGCGGTTTTAAAATGTAACAAATTTACTTTAAGAAAACGATTCCTTCAAACCGGGTTTGAAAAACTCTCGAACCCTATAATTTCTTTGCAAACTGAGCAGCAACAAAAAATATCTTCACTTAATACAGCTAATGTATTAATAGTATTATTTTAAGCAATGTCAATGAATAAAGCATGAATAAGTCATGACACTCTGATTACAAATATTGAATGACCGGACCGCAGCAACGACAATATTGTCGGGTATTGTGATTGAACTCTAAGGGCCATATTCGGCCACAGTATAAACCTTCCCAAAGGAAGTATTTCCCGTAATCGATGGGAGGAGCGAAACCTCCCATTTATTTATGTACCCTCCAGGATGGCGAGATCCAACCACCATGCCCGTCATCTCATCCTCATTTCGAGGTGCCCTTCCTCGGAGGAATAATGCTTAACTAAGAAACATCCAGCAATTCTGTAAAAACAAATAAACAACAAACCTATTCTATTGCATTTTATGGTTTCAATCATGTCTTTCATGAAAGATGAAAGCAGAAGAAATAGTATAAAATGAAACTAAGCTAGAAAAACATTGCATTATCCGAAAAGGCACTTGTGTTCCTGAAAAATATTCCACCGAGTCAGCAGAATAAAAACTCATTCAATATGATCTTCGATAATCGGTCACTAACACAGTTGACTAAACTGCAGTGAGAAAAAAGGTAATCAATTGTTCTACCAGTCTTGGAATAAATAGTTTCAGTGAAAAAAAAGCGTTAATTTTATTATTCTATAAAGATATTATAAAATGTTTTGTGCCATTTGGGTCTGATATTTGAAAAAAGATATTAATTATGTAGTTTATTGGTTCATCAAACTGAGCATATTTTCTTAAAAATTTTAATATTATACATGACTAAAATTACTAAATTCTCTCTATTAATATAGTTGAAAAAATTGAATATGCACGGTTCTTTCATGTATAATATATTTTTCAACCAAATATTTTAGTCAACCATTTAAAAAATTAGAAAAAATGCGAACAATTTCTGTGATAAAAAACTGAAGAAATTCAGACTTCATAAAAAATACATTAAAAAATAAACACTCAAGAAATAAAATACGAAAAAAGAATTTTAAAAACAAAGAATACATATTTCTACTAATAGTGTTGCTCAAGGAAAAAGGGAGAGAAAAAGAAAACGTCTTTTGGACGTGAGTTTAAATTTCGAACAATTTTTTTTTTCGGTTTCGTGTGTCTGACGTCTGGGAAAAAAAACAAGAAATTGGAAAGAAATCTTGCCATGTCACCTTTGTCCTAACTCTCCTGGTTCTTGACGCTTCTCAAAATCGGTGTAATTTTCTTATTGATCACGGTTCAGACAACTTTAAAGAGACAGACAGAATTTTTTAAGGCGTTCCACCAACCGTTACTTGCAAGAAAGGAAGTCAGGAATTCCCCTGATTTTTTTTTATTTATTTTATTGCGAGATTTCTTATAAAACTATCTAGCAAAGAAGACGTTTTTGAAAATGGTTTGGGAAACTTTATATTTTTCTTTATATATTGAATTTCTTTTCCTTCTTAATACTAAATAAGTTTTCTCCTCAGGTAAAGAAAGGGTACTTTTTTACAGGCAGTCCCAGTTGCAAGTACCTATATATATATTTTTTTCAAACTTTAATTACTGATTCATATAAAGCGTTAAAATACTCTAAATAAGCAGTATTCTTCATTTGAAACTCTCTTAATTTTAAAATATTCTGTTATGTCTGCTTTTTAACAAAAGCATCTTAAACTTTGATTGAAAGTATTAATTTGTTTTAATTCTTAGCAATTTTTTTCACCTTTGTAAAACATTTCGGGCATCATAGGCATGAATAGTTTAATAGCACAGGTTTAATAGCATAAAAAATCTTATAATTAATATATTTCTGACATTTAGCAGATCTTTTTACACATAAATATCTAAAACATTGAATGAAAGTATAAAAGAAAAGTAAAGACTCTTGGCATTTTCTTTCACTTTTGGGATACATTTAGATCAGCACAGGTATGAATAATATATTAGATGTAGATCTCATTAAACCATTTTCACGAAAGGTTAGCTGTCTTATGTGCAATCGCTAATATTTTATATTATTTATTAAATGCATTGATTTTAAAGTAATTTAAAAAAGTACAGGAATATTTCTTATTAACTAATAATGCTTCAGTTTATAAATATTTTTTTATAATAGTTTAAATTAATAATTAACTTTAGAAACAAATTATGATATAATGCTTATAATTCACTATTTTAATTTGAAAGTTATTCAAAATGTGTCAACAGTTTTACTTTTTTATATTTAAATAAGGTGTATATATATATATATATATATATATATATATATAATATATATTGCGGGTGGACGAAGGATTAACACTTTTATTAGAGAATAGAATAGAAAGTTTTGGGAAGACCACTACCTCTAGTTTCCTTTGATTATTCTGGTCACTGATTTTGGAGTGAGAAAAATTTATTGCCTTAAATAAATTGCATAAGAAAATATGATGAACATGTACATTCTAGACTTATGTCTATATGTCTCTAAAAACGATAACCACAAAGACAAAATGAACTATCACCGCCTTACAGTTACATTCCTATCGCGAAGAACGAGGATTTAGATAAGCGCATAATAGCAGCTATTATTGAATTTCCAGTGCTTCCACTTCAAGAGTTACAATTCTATGTTAGAATGGATCTCATGTCCCTATCCACAAGGGAAGGGAGTATCTGTTTATTTATATAGCTTCTCATCCCGAAATATGTGGTGCCCTTCCCCTTTGAACTATGTTGTGGAGATTATAAGTCAGATTATAAATTTTAGTTCGAAGTCTTTAAGTTTGATTTATCTGTTTTAACTTTGTTTGACTTGATAGCATCAGCCATGATATTCTGCGTGAAAAAATATTTACTTTATATTGTTTACAGAAATAATGTTCAGTAGATGGAACGAAAAAAAAAACTAATTTTTGATTTGAAATAGCAGGGAAAAGTTACTTTTTGGTGTAAATAAAATAAATTACAAATATAAGCAATATTAACGTTTCTAGGTACAGCAAGAGCGTTAAGTTTCATCAATTTTTGCAACATTTTAAAGCTTTTTTTAAGAGACAATAAACTGAAGCTAAAGATGGCAGTTGAATACGCATTTGTGTGCTTTTCACTTAGTTTCAAAAGGTCTGGTTGTTTTATTTTTTCTTGTCTATTTGATGGATCTGGTTGGTCTGTTTCTTCTTGTGTGTGCTCTCTTAAAAAACACAGTTGTTCTTCAGCGCTGTTAGTAACCAATCCTGGAATACTGGTATTTTTCGTCCTTCCTTGATTAAACTTGACTATTGTCTGTAGTTGTTTACTTTTTTTTCTTTTTCTCTTCCGTAAAGAATTTGTAGTAGCTACATCAATGTTACCTATAACCAATTTCCTGTTAGAGCGTTGATCGTTTAGAAACTCTTGTTCCAAACTGGTACTTTTATGTGTGCAAGTATTAAAATTACACATTTACGCTCAGAAATATCAAATGAACGTTAGCTGTGAATTTAGTGAGGTTGGAATCAAGCTTATTATTTCTGCTTTAGACTTTAATAAATTTCTGTATTTAGCATGATAAGCTTTTATCCTTTCTAAAATTATTCTGACAGAAATAACGGAAATAGAAGCTCTTGACTATAATTGTCTTATTTTGCGAACTAAAGTGTCACATATCTATTCATATTAATAAGCCTATTAAAAACTTTTTATTTTCTTATCAAAGCTTTCAAAAATTTAAAAAAATTGCAAAGACTGTGTTTTTAAGAAAATTTAACAGCCCCCACAAGATGTGCTCTAGTATTTTTTAAAATTTTATTTATATTATCTATACCAAAAGATCTTTTCCGTGCAATTACAAATTAAAAATCAAAAGTTTATTATTTCGTAAAAAAAACTTTAAAATGTTGAAAATATTTCAATTTTATGAAACTTTAATGCTCTTGCGGCACCTCAAGACGTATTTTAATATTGCTCATATTTACAATTTATTTTATCTACACCAAAAGGCAACTTTTTCGCATTATTCCAAATTAAAAATCAAAAATTCGTTCTTTTTTCGTTTCACTTTTTGTTTAATATTGAGCTTCGAAAATGTTTAATCAAAAGGTTCTTTTATTTTTTTCCCCTCTTTGATTAGTTGGAATAGTATCAACAGTTATATAATATTATGTTGGAATATGATGGTAAATATTTGATAGATGTGAAGAAAACAGTATTATCTAGTTTAAAAGGTTCAGTGAAAATAATTTATCAATTTTTACTATATATATTTTTAATAAATCTTTAAATATCTTTTGTTTCTGCTTCTATCTACATTTAAAAATAAAACAATGTTTTGTAATTTGGAAATATCAGTATTCCGCTCATTTAATTAATAATTTTGGGAAAGCTCTAAGTTTATAAAAGAACTTAATTACAATATACAAAATAGTATTGCGGACTGTATTTTTCATAGTGCTGTTTCTAGTCCATCGTTAATTCTTTTTTTACCCTCATGTTAATAGCAATTATCTTTTTTCGAAACCTACTAAATATTTCCCTCTTAACATATTACTAATTTCGTTTATTACATTGGGTCCTTAAAATTATTACATGTAAAATACATTTTATAAAAGATCTTTTATAAAAATCAAATAATAAAAATGAAATATAATTATCTAGTCATTCAATTACATCCAAAAGGAATCTGCTGGTCATAAAAATATTAAAAGTTAGCTCATTTAGTTTCAGAAATTTTCATAATAAATGGCATGTAAAGAAATTCCAAAAATTATTGTCACGCAATATTTCAGTTATAGTCATGTGTATTAAATCCGAACTATAGTGGTATAAGACTGCAATAGGCCCTAATAATTGTTGTAACACTCATAAAAGTCAAATCAATTTATACACATAAGGCAAAAATAAGGTGAAAGTCTTAAAAGCTAAATAGTTTTTTTTCACCAGACATTTTTCTCTTGAATTTTTCTCTTTTTTTGTTATTGGCTTTCAAATTTTCTGAAAAGTATATCAACTGAAACTGCTTTTCTTGTGATCGCGTTCCCCTTTCTTCACAATTTACCTGCTACAAAATATGGACTTTTAATTCTAACAACTAGGTATTTCCTTTCCCAGTAAGGAAATAACAGCAATCTTTGGCACTAATAGTAGTCTTTATTGATTAAAATTATACTTCATTTAAATCCCCTTTTATTTGAATGTATCATATAATTTGAACTACGATCATTAAAAGTGCGATAGTTTGAATATAACTGCAAAAGAATTTCGAACATTTTTATCTCATTATCCTAATTACATTAGAAAATAACCTAACTCATCCACTTATTTCCTGCTTTGTGTAACTTTCATTAACAATAATCTTTCAGGAGACAATGGACTTTTAAATAAGCAAAAATGGACAAATTGTACAATTTATTCAATTAAAAAGGATATAAAATGTGTTGTTCGATAAAATAAATATTCGAAGAGTTAAGACAAACCGAAACGCATCTTAAAATATTGAAATTAGATTAAAATATTTTTAAATATTCTATTTGTCTTAATTTTTGAAGAGATTAAATTGAGAAAAGATAATAAAGATTTCAGTTTAGTATTAAAAGAAATTAGGGTATAAATTTTATGTTTAGAATGTTTTCAGACAGTAAAAATGTTAAAATTTGATTGGAATTACTAATTACTACATTATACGTAGTTTTGTTCCAAATAGATTTACAATGGGCAATAAGAAAAAAATAATAGAAAAAAATTAAAGTCGCCTGAAATATTTTGACATTTTTATAAATAACATTTTATTTAAATTGAAAAAATAACGTATGTAATTTAAAAATATTTTTTAAGAAATTTGACATATTTATATTTTAATACATATGCATGCAAAATTTCATAAACTATATTGAATAATTCTCAAAAGTGTCTAATAGAGTCCACAGTCCCCTTAACTTACAAAAATATACAATAAAGAAAAATATTTTGTCAAAATGAAAATCCGTCAAAGAAATTGGATAATACTTGTCTCTTTTTTCAACTTAGGGTAACAACTTCTTTGAGTCATCCGAAATATTTTGACCTAAATACGAGATTACTCATTACTCAAAGAATAAATCCCATCGTGACATAAGGTAATCGATAGCATGATTTGTGAACAAAGATTTTAAGTGCCTGAACTTGGATTTGAGAAAAATTGTTTTAACCCGTTAAATGACGCTCTAGTTTTATGTGGTTTGTCCTTCAGGTCAAAATGAATTTCTCATTATGCGCTGAATATTTTGGTTAAATATTAATCAGACTAGTCAGTTTGAGTAATCATTCATCGTGTATTTATTTTATTGAGGTTATTGACTCACTCTTGGTTTTGCAGCCATCTTTTATGTTTCATTCATTTCTTAACATTATTTATTTGCGGTGAATACAGTTGAAATATTTAAAAACATTAAAACACTGACCCGAATTATGTGTTTCTAGTAATCTTAGATTCGTCGGTCACCCGTCACCTCCGTAGGTCTATGAATAAACTCAATGACGCAAACCTATGACCGCCATAGCATTCAGCACGTTAACGGTATAATGAATCTACAAGGAAAAGTTTAAACGTTCATACCACAAATTCTATGCTATCCTACTGAAAATTCGAAATCAAACTACAGGCAGAGCTTTGTCCATTTGTGCGCGATCCCCGATGCGGATGATATCCCGTCTTTCGCAATGATCCATTTTAAAAGGTCCTGGAGAGAGCCAAAAAGTCGTTTTTAGTGTCTTATTCGAAGAACAGGAAGTTGGCAAAAAACGAGAGAAAGAATGAGAAAGTGCCTTGCGACGCGAGAAGAAGATAAGTTTTTCTTCCAAAAAAGAGGAACACTTGGCGATATTCGGACCGATGCAGGAAATCATATCCTGCTGAAAAATCTCCGAAGTCAGCATTTTGCCGCTGAATACCTTGCAGACGACTGGAAAAAGGGTAGAAGGGGGGCTCGTCCTCTTTCACAGATTTATATCGCCGACGATGTCAGGAAACACAGAAGATGTAATATTTCTTCGAATCTTCTAAAGCCCTATTGATAGAAAACTTCGCGAGATTTGCCTCGCTGAGATGAGATATCTCATCACAGTAAGTTAAATAATGAGAATGAAATCTGTATCAAAAAGTTGATGATTATTATAATCAGGATAAAATATAGAAATGACCCTCGAAACCCTGGCCACAATATAAAACATCAATTAAAAATTTAAAATACGGGGCTAAAGCTGCATTGAGCTATTATTATGACTATTTATGCAAGTCCGACAAACTTTTAGGACCCCCCCCCAATCTGTTTTGAACCACATTTCATAAACAATTCCTTATTAATTCTGTAGCAGAATCGTGACCGAAGAAGTTTTGAAACTTTTATTCCATCCCGAGAGGAATAATTTATATACAAGTAAGAAGCGACAGAATACGTCAATCTACATCACAATACAACAGCAAAAAGAGAAAAAAAAAGAGAACGAAACATTTATACTCGTGATGATTATAGACTGTGAGATAGGAATTTTTTTATTCGTGCCGGTTTTGGTCAGGAGAAAGTAGTTATAATTTAAAAGAATTTATTTAGACTCACAGAGTTTTATCCCTTCACTTGGAGCTTGTGAATGTGCAGATTTAACCAATTTTAGGGAGCTCGTGGCACATTAATTAAGTAACAAAAAGTGGAATCGGATCTGGAAAAAAGAGACGATTTTAAAATGAAAATAGGGGATGAATTAAGATAAAAAGTGGGAAAACAATTAAGGTTTAATTCAGGTTATTTGTAGAGATTTAATTAGCAGCCATTACTATTCCATAACTAGTTCCACTTTGTTGTAATAGATGGCACCATGGATTTTACTGAATACCCTTGATCCAAAGTCTAAGACGTTTGACGTCAGTTTTCTAAAAGCGAACTGTGACCATTCGCTCGACAGACGGAGAGAGAGAGAGAGAGCGATTGCTCCGAATAATGATTATTTAGTACACAACGTAGTTTTACCATGAAACACTTCATTAGGCTTCATCCTTGGTGACATTTAAAGGTGATATTTTTTCTCTTTGTAAATAGCCTGTCTGTCATAATTCTTTTCTGTATTCTTTGCTGTAAATAGATTTAATTTTTTTATTTAAAAGCTTCTTTTCTTCAATCATTGACAATAGACACTGATCTGAATGAGGTAGAACGGGCATTATGTCCCATCCATTCATTATATATATTATTATTATTATATACAATACCTTAAGACAATCTAAATTTCGTTTACTTCATGCAGTAGTTTATAGAGTTAATGCCCGAATTCGGAAGAATAAAATAAAGACAAACTGCCAAATGGAGTAAAGGGTGATTATGAACTGATGCTAAAGTTTTTTTTCTTAATACCAAAATATAATCAACTTTGGATACACTATAAGAGAATTTCTTAAGAAATCGGTGAGAAATTTATCGATTTTTTCTTATTCACTAATGAATTTTACCTTACTTTATAATACAATAGTTTTTAATTTATCTTCCAAATTCGTTAATACTTAAAGAGGTTAATAATAAATAGGCTATACATTTAAAATTATATTCGAACATAGGAAACATGCTGTTCTAATCATGGAGAAGAAAGAAGTAGGGATTAATGCAATCAGTTAATTTTCTATTCTTAATAGAGCGATTCTTTTTGAGTAATGACAATCAAATTTCTTTCATTCCATTATACACTTAGAAATAACGAAAAAAAAAAAATAAAAAAAAAAAAAGAAAAAAAAAAAAAGAAAAAAAAAAGAAAAAAAAAAAGGGTTTTTTAAACCAAAATTTCAAATAGATATTCCTATAATCTATTTGAGTTTTGCATTTTACTATGAATGTAGACTAATAGCAAAATGTATTATAAACATTTGTTTAATAGAACTTATTCTTTTTTCTGAAATATTTTTAAAATTTCACTTTTTAAGTGATACAGAGCACTGTAAAATTCCCTTTTAAATACTAGATAAATATTATCACATTCTTAATGACTAAAGTTCGAATATCTTCTTTTCTGCGTCAATTTAATGCGTGTTTTAATAAATATTTAGGATCTTTACATTCATAAGAAGTACTTTATACCATATAGCATCTGTTTTATAAATACTGGTACGGCCTTTCTATCCTAATCCGTCAGGTTCGTTTTATTCGTATAGTGGGTGTGTACGGTGTGAGAAGAGATGAGCACAAAATGATCAGTCCTTTAGTAGAAGACACAACACAGACGTTTATTTACAGCCGAGACGAACACACAGCAGCACACAATAACGACAGTAGCTTAGAAGTAGTAACGACAACCACAGCACTGGTTACAGTACTTCACGCTGCTTCATCAACAGACTCAACACAGCTCAGTTCAGCACTTCTTTGTCTCCGCCGCTTCTTGTCTTCTCTTCTGGAAGACTCACCATCTAATGTCGATTCCGACTACTCTGCTCGGAACTTGAAACTGTCGTTCTTACATAGTCTCAGGAGGCGTGGCTAGAAATGTCTCAGCCAATCAGGACGTATCTGAACGCACTCGGTTCCTAATGGACAAACCGGAAAAAATCTCGAAATTTCGAGAATTATCCATTTTGTTGCCAAATTCGGTGCCAACTCGCCAAATGGTCGCCAAGCTCTGAGATTATTTCTAAGAGCATCCGCAGCATCCAATACAGAGTACTGTAAATCATTGTTTCCGGTGAAAGAACCAATTATGCTGGAGGCAGCATCACAGACTTGTAACATTTGTAACAATACGCTTTCGAAATCATTAAACACTAAGTATTGCAATCAAACTTGAAGACCGTTTCACCTTGCCTTCACTTGAATCTTAAGTCCAAGAGACGAAAATTTATCTGATTCCTGATTATTATTCCTCTATTATTGATTTTAATCATGTATAACTTAGTTCTAATATTTTAATTTTTTGCTTCGGAGTGATAGCTTATATTCTTTTTAAAACTCTTTGTTTATTAAGTCTGGTTTCATTAGCTGTATTTGTTCATTTTTTTTACCTTGCATTTCATTGGTGAGATGATTGATTATAATTTATAAAAATACTTTTACCATGCGTCTATTCTACAGTAAAAATAAATACTGAAATTTTTTATAAGGTTTATTACCAATTTTAATATTACTATGCATTTAACTTGAAAATATCCAAACTGGCTTTTATGTCATAAAAACTCAACCAATCATGGTGCCAGAAACCGAAAAAAAAAGAACCATGGTTAAAGCAAATTACTTATTTTATCTCAATATTTTAAATTAAATACTTTATTTACTATGCAAAAAAGCTTTAATTATTTTTCTGTTCCATTTTTTAATATTAACCAATATTTAGTGAACTGTACATAAAAGCTGAGTAGCAATCTGTTTGTGGAGATAATAAATCTTTGATTAAAAAAGAATTTTACACTCCTGTCTAAAATTAAGGTCACAAATGTTTTTCAAAGTAATTCAAAATGACTACCAGTAAAATTTAAGCAAATTATATTTTATTAATTTTGAAGGACCGATAACACGCTATTAACCTTTGTTGCGGGAAAAAATGTTGTTTAGCAGTAGTTTTTCAGGAACTACTGAAATTTGATCGTTTAGTCTTCTAGGATTTTTGCCTGAAATTTTGTAATTTTTGCATTAAAGCAAAAAATTAACCTGTTTCCAGTGACAAAGAGTTCTCATAATCGTTTAGATGATTCCTTGAGATAGACAGCCATTGGCAGGGTTAGAGCTAAGCAATCTCAAGCGGAGGTGGCTCGATGGTTACAAGTGGCATCGAAAGTGGTATCCAGGCTGTGGAATCAATTCCAAACAAGGTACAGTAATCGGGAAGGCGTCTGGGACAATAATTTTGTCTGATTAACAGTATAGAGACGTCTAGCAGAGAGAGGGAACTTTATGCCCGGCGACCAGTTGAGTGCCTTTGCGACCTTTGACTGTATCCAACAGTAAAGCCCGGTTGGTGTGTCGAATGCATCAGTCTTAGGTACAGCAAGAATGGGGGAGTGTTCTTTTTAATAATGAGTCAAGATTTACCACACAGAAGAATCGTCTAATTTTCATTTGAAGAGAGCGAGGAGCTCACTAGCAACCCTCCTACGGGGAAAAAAAATCGACAGATTTGGTGGCAGAGGAATCCTTATCTAGGGTGACATGATGCTGGATAGTCTTACACCACTACACGTCTTCGATGTGGGTACTGTCAATGTCACATCGTTATATGGATGAGATCCTTGAAGCCTATATGAGGTTGTTCCTGGGTACTTTTGGCCCAGACTTCATGTTTATGGAAGATAACGCGCACAGATCCCAGATCGTCGAGGAGTTTCTTAAGGAAGAGGATATTCGACATATGGACTGGCCCTTGAGGTCTCCGGATCCCAATCCTAATGAGCATGTTTGGTATGATCTCGGAAGAGACACTGCACTGCTTAATCCTCTTCCTAATGTCTCCAAGTGTTAAACGCCTTGAGTTTGGAAGCATGGCCTTTGTTTCCACAAGCATTTATTGACACCTTCATAAACAGCATGAAAGCTTGTTGTGAAGCCTGTGTAGCAGTTCAGAAAGGTAACACTCTATATAAGACAGACTTTTCCAGAGATAAAGGCTTTATCTCTGATTCGTAATGTAACACCTTTTGATATGCCCTGTTTCCTAATTAACAAAATCTTTTCCATGTCTATGTTCTTTCTTCCCTTATAGTATACCACTGTGCCGAATTTCGTGGCAATACAGTGAATAGTTTTTCATTTTTTGCAGATTTTATGTTTGTGACCTTAATTTTGGACAGGAGTGTATATACGCCTAATGCAATTCAAGAACCAACTTTTTTGTCATTTATATTCATTCATTATTTCTCTAGAAATATTGTCTTCAACATTCTCTAATAAGCATAAATAGGATTATGAGTCTCTGATTTTGTGAATTAAACCAATCAAATCTTTTTTGAAAATAGATTTTTAGAAGATTCGGATTGTTCTAAATGCATAGGTGATTGAATATTTCAATTTTAATACTTGTTAAGTGACTCTCTGAGCTACATTTTTAAAATTCCAAATGAAAAAAATACTCAACATCATTCCAGCATTCACAATGCTTCAGATTCATAAGCATGATTGGATTGTTTTTTGTTTAGTTACATTAACTTTCCATTTAGAAGCAACATTAGAGTTATTTTTTGAGACAAACCTCCTGATTTCGAAGCCTTGCCAGGTGACAAAAAGGAAATTGATATAAGCATCATTGACATCACAGCTGTAAGGACTAAGAATAAATTAAGCAGTATGACATTCAATGCATAGATTTTCCATCAGCTTTTCTTTCAATAAGAAGTGTGTTATGCAGCTTTGCATTTGTCCTAAAATCTGTGTTAACACTTTTTAACAGTTTCTCACTCTCTTCATTCCTGTATTACTTTCAGTACTTGCTTGCAGCCTGACTTGTCTCTTTTATCTGACGTCGTTCACTAATCGTTCAGCATCTATACATTTAGTTTTGTACATAGGTTTCGGAATGCTTTGGTTTGCATTTTTTCTGTAATTGTAGAGATACATGTTTATTCGGAGATACTACTCAAACTTTCATCTCTCTTTTGTGAGAAGACGCAGGAGAATATTATAAGAGGAGTGAGGCATAATCTCTGAAATTTATTTCATCTGATTGAAAGCATCAAATTTGGACAAAATTTTGTCTAAAATGTATGTTTCTAAATAAAGCGAAACAAGACAAAAAGATATAAAACTTATAAAACAAGACATAGAATTAAAGCTATTTGGATAGAAAAGTATTCAGAATGGTTTATTTACGATACATCTACAGCAGATATTGCTTTCAAACTTTTAACAAACATTTTTGCGACTTTCATGAATTTTCCAAAATAAAGAATTTATTTATTTTACAAGGATATTTTAAAACTAGGAACAGATTTCATTATAATAATTTATTTTCAATTATAAATGTGCTTATTTATTATTAGTTGAAAGCCGTAAGCGAACAATAATGACTAAAAAGGCCATTAGTATGCGATATTTGGCAATTAATCGTTGGAATATGGTTATTGCATAAGAACCAGAACACCAAATGTGTATTTGGTACTTTCATCAATCGACTGAAACCACATTTTGACATAGAGTTACAATTATTATCAAAATTTATACACCGAATTTCATATGTTTAAGTCATCGCATATACATTATTGTAAAAGTACAGGATGAAAGATATGAAGCCCTTAACGGATTTTGCTCCCAATTTGATGCGTAAGATCATTTTAGATGTTGAATTCTTTACTGTATTTTATCCATTTAACTCAAAATTCATTTTTTTGAGTCGTCATGTTACAGACGAGCAGACAGCTATAACTCCTAAAACGTGTTTTTCAGAGATCTAAAATGTAATAATTTGTCAAATTTTCGACTTACATATTGTTTAATGATTATATTTTCTCTTCGTCCGTTTCGTATACGAGTAAATAAAAAAAAAAAATTGCAAAATTGCATTGCCATCGACGGTGATAGTTTTGAAGAATATGCAATAGACTATTAAACTGATAACTTTTGTTTTATGCCACCATTCCTAAATACTTTTTGATTTTGATATTATTTCGTCTGTACTACAGTAACCACAATGAAATGTATTAATTTTTTCTCGCGCTACATGAAGAATAATGGGCAGTGATGTGCTGATGGTAAGAACTCGGGTTGTGAGCCGTTGGGATTCAGATTTGAAACCTGCTTCCACCGAAGAACAGACATGTAGGGAGTTTGTTGACGATAAATCCGTCAGGGTCAAACATCCTTCCAATGGTGTGGTGTGGAGAGGGGGGTGCCTTTTCAGGTCATGTTCTCGTCATCTGACTGCAGCTCAAAACTAGGAGAACCGCTCAAAAATAGCCCTAGTGTTGTTTCAAACAAACTAAACAAGAAAAATAAGGGGGGGGGGTGAAATTTCAATAGTGTTTACAGTTGAAAAAATTTTACTTATATATCAGCATATTATATAATAGTAAGTTACAAAGCTACTTTAATTTAGATTACTAAAAATAGAGCTTACTGAACTTTACAATGTTGTAGAAGTTATAACTCATTGTTGTAAAGATACACTGAAAATAAGTAAAAATTCGCAAAAATATATAATTAAATAAATTATTCATTATTTAAAATGAATGAATATATAACTCGAATTTTAACAGGGTATTTATTATCTTACATCATATTTGTATTAATACAATATTATTTTAAATTTGATCTCAATATGTCAGACAATTTAGACGTATATATAAGGATGAAAAACGAATATATTTATAAAATAAATTTGATTATTTATGTAGATAACTAATTTCATTGAATTGAATAATTTTAAATATCGGCCTATTTCTTCACAAATCCATACAATCTACCTTTGTATAGCACAAAGCTAACATATTGAAAAATAATTTGAAAGTAATCCCGATATAAATAGAAACAATAATACCCCATAATGATTTGTCGGTTAAAAACAATCTACACGAAAACAGATTCGTAAGCTACTTTTTAACACATGGTTTACAACGCTATGAGAAGTAATGTAGAGTTTTGGATGTTATTGCAGAAATATTTTGAAACTAATATAAATGCAAATCAATTCTGGATAAACTTTCAGTGGAAAAGAAATTACCGAATACAAAAGCATCGTATAAGTAAATAGTATCGAAAAAAGTGCTGCCAAAATTTTATATGTAATTTAAATTGAGATGTCTTTTTTATGTAGTCCTCTCAGTAATTATAATTGTATGAGCCTGATATTTGTTAACATTAATTCAAAAGGTTGAAAACTGCTAATTGATTAGATAAGCTTTATTTGCTTAAAATTACACTATGACCATTTAAATATTTGCTTTACAATTTTAACATATTTACATAATTCTTACATTTTTGATGTAGTTTTTTAATTTAACCAAATCATAGATTTTTTTGCAACGAGGATGTCAAAAACAATAAAATCATTCAACATTTTCTTTTTCCGATAAAAATACTCCACATTTGTGTGCAATGAGTAATTAAGGTTTGAGGTTATCAATTGGCAAACATAAAATTGTATTCAAAACGTTGCCATATTTCCATGGTAACAAACAATGACAATGCATTTATCTATCTAATTAAATCCACAAATGTCCCTTTCTTACCGATGAGAAATTCAGCTTTTCCTTTATGCTCGAACATCATTAAGATTCAAAATCTGAATCTGACATTACGAAAAGTGTATTTGTCTAGTAGATCAATAAGCTCGAGCCTTTTGAATCGGATTCAGAGGGAGGGGGGTGGGCGTTCCCCCCCGGCTGAGGAGGGGGTTAATTAAGTTCCCACAATAACGATTGCCCTCGCCCAAGCCCCGGGGGGGTTGTGCTGCGAAGGGTTCGTTTGACATCGATGAAGTAACGAATTACTGGGAAAGAAAATTACTATTCAGTGTTTAGAGAATTATCATTACAATTACTTTGCAGGATTTCAAGGTCATCGATGAGATGAAAATGCAAGTGTTTCCTGCATTTTTAGGGGCGAATTAAGCCTTGTCATACGCATTTAGACAGTATAAGTTTCGAATTCCCTCTTCTTTCCAATCCAAATCAGATATCGCTTTCTATTTTTTAACTTAATCTTAGTATAAATAGTTTTCAACTAAAAAAGAAAACTAACAAAGCATTCTAGGGTGAGGCGTTTCTGACAGATTTGGTTTCAATATTATGATTATAATATTAATATTGCACACAACCAATGTTCATTAAATGAAAGGACAAATCTGAATCATGCTAAATATACTACTCATTTCCAATTCCGACTTTTCTAAGCATTTTTTTCATTTCCTGAACCTCCTATATCTAAACATTTGATTCTCGATAGTTCAGTTTTAACCAGTTAACTGTTTGAATCACGTTGTATTAGTTTAATTATATTAACTTTCCGTTTTACAGTAAAACTAGGGTTGTTTTGGTAGAGACCTCGTAATTTTGAATCGCCGTCAGATGTCGAGGAGGACAACTTAGTGGCTACATCCCTCTCCAAACTTCCATTCCAGTGAGCGCTAGGACGTTCGACCCTGATGGATTTAAATTGTACCACACCCTTTCATACTACGGTTCTTCGGAGGAATCGGGTCTCGAACCTGAAACACTCCTGTTTTGAAGCCGAGGCTTTACCACCAGGCCACCATGGCCTGAATCTCTTCCGAAAATGCGTATTTAAGTTTGTCATAAAAATTTGACAATGACGAGTTTACTCGTCAAACATATGGAGTATGTATAATATGAAATTATGTCCTAATGAAAGGACTTTTGTTTATTTCAATAATCACATTTATTTATATTTTTTGCATATGAACGAGAAGAAACATAAACAAATTTATTTATTATTTTAATTTGCTGTTAGAGAATGATATTGAGCATCTTTATAAACATCATCATCAGTAAAACATAATAATCTTTTATTTGCTCCTTTGATTTCGATATGGCCTTAAAATATTTTAAATATCTTGAAACTTATCGATAGTTTGAGTTTTTAGTAAAATTGTAATTCAAACTGGATATCATTTGTACTTGTTTCTCCTGACGAATAAACTTGTTATGTCGCACATGGTTGTATTTTTTCCATGACAAGTATACTCGCCAAAAACAATTAATAGGTAAATTAGTTCATGAAAAAGCTTTAAAATATATTTTCTTCATTAAATGTTTAAAAGATTAAACCACTCTGCTTTAAATATTTTGATATAAGTGACAAAATAATCACCATCCTAGAGAAAGGCCAGAAATTCAAACAGAGAAAAATCAGTTACCTTTTCGCTTATTTGATAATCAGGTTCTGTTATCGTTACATTTAAAAAATGAGCTATTCGAAAATAAAAGCTAATACAGAAAATAATTTTAAAAAATAAAAGAAAAGAATAAAATAGAATTAAATTTTTTTAATTTTTTACAAAGAAGAAAAATATCGTCATTAAATGATTGCATTGATATTATATATTAATATTAATTAACCCTTAGCACTCCGATGTCTCCTCTTAGGCCCATTCAAGGCAATGCAGCATTTTGTCGTTTTATTTAATTATTTTCTTAAATTTTTACTGGTAAGAATACTTGAGAGTGGTACAAACAAATACAGTAAACTCTCGCTACAACGATACTCAATACAACAATAACTCCCTCTACTACAATAATGTTTTGTGGTCCCGGTGATTTTGCATATAAACTAATGTTAATCTCCCCTCAATATTGCGATATTCTCTAGAACAATAAACCTCTGTAAAATGATTTTTTCAATCTAAATTTCAGTATTATTTTCTCCCTTTATAATAATATTTTGATTTTCAAATGCTTTTTTTTTTCGTTTTCTTTTGTTATTTTTTCCGTCTATTAAGACTCATTGTTGATATTCAACTTATCCCTGAATAAATAGCTATTGTTGAGATTTCAAAACAGATAAAGACCACCCTTTTGGGAATTGGAGTGGGTGAGGGGGTGTGAAGTGTAAATGTATGCCTAGTCTCATTTCCCAGTAAGCTTTGGAATTCTGATAAGGTTTAAGGACATCTAGACCTGTCTGGTCACCACGATATTACAGAAAACGGTTGGTGGACTCCATACTTGTAAACTTTGAAAATAAAGCAGAAGACCCTTTCAAAGTTGTAAATGTCAAGGAAGCGTGTGACAGTATTGCTGGAAGTTGGTGGGAAGTAACAGAAAAAACCATTTGGAATTGCTGGAAAAATGCCGGTCTTTGTGTTATGGAAGATAAAAAATCTGATAATGATGAAAATTCCATAGACAATGATCTCTCAGATGATCAAGAATGTGTTTTGCACATCAAAAATTCCGTATCCCAACTTGAGGAAACAAGCGGTAAAAAGTTTGGAAATTAGTATAGAAGGCTATTTAACAGCAGATGAAGATCTTATGGTTTTCGCAGTAGTTACTGATGAAGATATTCTCTCTGTAATTATTGATGAGATAGGAAACAATGATGAAGAAGATGATGATAATACAGGTCTATCGCAGTCCTTATTGTCATCCCAGAAAGCTCTTCAATCTGTGAATTCTCTACGGACATTTTTTTCAAGCCTTCCGTCGACAAATGAAGAACATTTTCGTGCACTAGACTCAATGCATACAATATTGGTGAACTTAACAGTTAAAGAAATGAATAAACAAACAAAAATATTGGATTGTTTTCAATAAAAAGTGTTTTGAGGAATGTGAATATTTCTGTGCTTATTTTCTGAATTTATCTTATTTATTTATTTTTTTAGTATTTAAACCACTATTATTAGTATTTTACAAATTAATTTCTTCTAAATATAGACTTAAAAGTAGTATTATTGTGCACCTTAAACTAATAATAATAATAATAATAATAAAAACTCTTATTAAATTCTCAAAATATGTGGGCCCTCGATATAACAATATGCCTCTCTACAACAATATATTTATTTGGTCCCTAAAATCTTGTTGTAACGAGGTTTCACTGTAGATTAGTTTTTACGAAAATTCAACTTAAAAAAAATTCATATAAATTAATTTTTGGAGCAGTAAACAAGTCCTCTAATTCTTCAAATATTTATGCATTTAATTACTTTTCGGAGCGCTAAGTGTTAAATATGTGTCCGCCTTCAAATCACGCACCGATGATATTTTCTTTTATTGCACTTTTGTCTGATATAATTTATTATATTATGCAAGTATGGAGTTTTTTTTATCATTGATTTTTCACTTCATTTAATTTTGCTTTTGAGTGGATATTTGAAATTCTAGATACCTATGTATAGAAGAGAGTAATTTAACATTTCCAGTTTTTTCCAAATAAATTATCAATTAATCTATAAGTTTTTATTCAATCTAAGCATCGGAGTTTGTCCGTGAATTTCCGAAAGATCGGTAATAAGATTATGTGATAATTATAATGATGAATATGAAATATATGAAAAGTAAAATGTAAAAAAAAACTTTTACCTATCACGGTATATTATGTAGAACCTAATTTATTCTATCAAAGATTTGGAGGTCAAAAATAAAAGCGTAACAGTCAAAAAAAGTAACATACAAAGTTAAAAATGTCTTATCTAAAATCAGTATAATAGGGAATTTAAGCTAAAATGAATATCAAAATAAAAAAAAATAGACCTTTAATATGTATTAAAAATGTAAGCATATTAAGCAAAGTGCATTAAAGATTAAAATCGCTCTTTTTGTTAAGAGGACCCACATTTTTATGGTTTTTGCTACTTTCATATTTTTGATGAAACTGTATTATTTTTTACATCAAGTATTTCATTAAAAGAATATTTTAGGAAATTATTATTTCATTTTTGAGCATTTTTATTTACAAAATATCTGTACGAATATTTTGGTTGAAAATAAATTCTCAGTTTAACTTTGGCCATCATTACCTCCTCATCTAGAACCATAATGTAGGATGTATTAGAATTCGGTTCTTTTTATAAATTCCTATTTCGGAATTTTTGTTTTTTCCTAAGAGATCTTTATAATGTTTTAAAAATATAGTGCTAAATACTTACAAAGCTATCTATTAAGCTTTGCAACTTATTTTTGGAACTATCTCATCTCCCTAGAATTTATCTAATGATTATTCAATTATTATATAAATTATAGGCCTTTCTTTGTATGTTACTTTTACATTTATAAGATCTATTAGGTTGTTCGGAAAGTAATTTCGTTTTTTCCCGACAGAGGATTTAATTGTATTTTTCGCACCCAATTTCATACTTAAACCGCAAAATCATTTTATGT